>AYEL01080783.1:0-32469 GCA_000484575.1 Olivierus martensii
TGTGCCGCCAAATTTTAAAATATTAAAATGTGCCTCAACAGAAAAAAAGTTGAAAACCACTGGTATATGAGGTCCCTAGAACCATAAGAAATGCAAAAAAATTCACTGTTTTATAACTCATTCTCGAAATTCCCCTTTAAAAATCAAATTTCCTCCCCTGTGGGGGAAATTTTTTGCATTTCTTATGGTTCTAGGGACCTCATATACCAGTGGTTTTCAATCTTTTTTTCTGTTGAGGCACACATTTTAATATTTTAAAATTTGGCGGCACAACCTAAATATTTTAAATAATAATTTAGATTTAAACTAAATTTTTATTAATATATTTATTCTTATTTATTACATTCAGATTACATACATACTCGTACAACGGGATCATTAAATGGCCGCTCTTTATTAAGTTATAGCGCCACCTATGGATTTTGTCTTTTTAGAGAAACTATAATTTTAAATTAATTTTTATTTCTTAATTTTTAAATTATGTAACGACTAAAAATTTTGGCTATCGCAGAAATTCGAAAATTAGATTTTTCTAACGATTACCCTATTTATAGGAATCGATACAGTGGTTCGACTGAAAAAGGGATATTCAGCAAACTACGTTTCACTATTATTAATATATACTAGAAATTACCCGCTCATATAAATGTGCGGAAATATAATCTTGTGATTTAATCTAATAATACTGTATATAACGAGAAATACACCTCCTAACTTGTGTAGGGAATCCAAGAAGGAATCGTAAAATGACATCCATTATTAAAGTCACTGTATGATCCGACGGACCATACAGTGACTTTATCCATTATTACGTTATAGCGCCATCTGCGAATTCTGTCTTTTTAGAGGAACTACAATTTCAATTTCTATTCTTTAATATTTAAATTATTAATAAGAACAAATAATTTGGGCTGTCGCATTCATCCAAAAATTAGATCTTTCTAAAGATACCCTATTTATAAAAATCGGTACAGTAGTTCCACCGATAAAGGGACATCCAGCCAGCCAGCCACGTTTGACTATTATAATATATACGATTCATACGATTACATACAATTCATTCTTAATTTGTCTCGCGCACACCGTCAAAGGTTTGGTGGCACAGTGGTTGAGAATCACTGTCATATAACTGTATAGTATATAAATATATATTGTGACATACACATTAGAGATGTGCGATACAAAACAAAATATCGTATCGGCGATATTTCGATATGGATTTTTACGCGATATTTTGGGATGATATCGCGATATGATATTATGGGAAAAAACGAACAATAATTTCCTTTAAAACTCATTTATTTGCCAGATGTGATTAAAAATCACCAGAAATTTGATTCTATTGCTGATTTTAACATTAAAATCGTTGAAATTAATTCAGGCTTCAACCTGCTTCTTTTTGCACATACCACTGCACCTAGCTTACTAAACAAATGTTCAGCAGGCACTGATTGTGGCTGATATAATCAAATACTTCAATGCAATCTTTGATAAATTTGGATAGCAAAAATTTGCACTTATCCAATATTTTATTGGATCTTCATGGCGATCTAATATTGCCTGAACCAAGTAATGGAGTAGTTCCGTATTCATCCTTGCAATTGTTTATTGTCCACTGTTTATTGTACATTACGGTTTTGAAACTTTATTTGCTGTTTTTTCATATCAATTCATTATTATTATTATTAACAATTTCTTAGTGATTTCTTCCTCAATATTTCAACTGTTCTTTCGTTCTTTTATTTTTCTCTTTCATGGATGCCATATTCTTTGGAAATGCTTGTTTAGACAAAGTTAATGGCCTTTTAGGTTTCCTCCACGTGAATAGGAGTTCATTTTTTTAAATAATAAAGAATTATATGTCACGGGGGACATCAGAATTTTAGAGATGCTTAGGTGGGGCACGGTCAAAGAAAAAAAAAAAAAAAAGGTTGGAATCACTGATATAGATGAATTCAATCTTAAATCATAGAAATGCAGTTAAAAATCAGTATTGGAGTATTTTGGAGTATTGGTACACATGTCGGGGGTAAAAACAAAAAAATTCGAAAGAAAGAACCTTCAAATAACATCGAAATGACAATCTATCGAAAGAATAGTTTGCAGACAAAACAAATTCTTTTTTTTTTTTTTTTTTTTCCCCAGCATTTCTAGACTGTGGATCACGCTTCCTAAGAGATTATCGAGATTGTTATGTTAGGTAATATCTATTTGTTTTGTTCAAACATACTTTTTTATATATGTATAAGATTTCTCGAGAATTTGTTTATTATTTGATACGAAATTCTAATTTTATCACGATTAAGTTACTCGATAACTAAATTTTCGTTCCCTCTTTTTTCGCTTCAACAGTTTCGATAGAAAAAAGGATCCTCTTCAATTCAAATAGGAGGTATGCGGAGTGTAATATGAGTCATCATCATTGTGTATTGGCATTCAAGTTCGGACAATACTCTATTATGCTTTAAAATGCAAACTCTTCACAAAGTTCTAAAGTTTGTATCCTTTGTTTGATTCTACTTCTTTTAAGAGCAAGGAAATTTCAATTAAAGTAAGATGGTTTGAATTATTTACAGGATTCTATCTTAGATACTGAACTATTAGAATCGAATCGACGCCATTTTGAAGATTTAAACAAGTCATCTGATTTCATAAATGTTTTAAACAGAAAGATTAGATATTATTCAGTAAAAATCCTTTCCCTTTAATCCACGGGCTGCAATCTTTTTGTAGTGAATAAGAAGCTCTTTTATTCGAAACCATTTTTTTTTTTCCTTGACCGTAGGTGGTATGAAATCCCACATGTTATTAGTATTTGGACGTTCATAGAATTATTTTTCCATCAAAATAAATCTTTTGTAATATGTACAATATCGATTTTTATTGCTGAATGAACACTGTCCTCCTCCTATATCCTCTGATAACAACAAAAGTTGACATGAAAATAACTTCAACCTGCTTAAATAAAATTTTTATCTTTCGTTCTTTATTTTTCTTCCAAAAAGAGATATTTTCTTTTGAAAATTTTTAATTATAAAATGTAGAACAGAGAGAGAGAGAGAGAGAGGGGGAAAAAACCTGAGAAAATTTTTACTTTTGCTCTTTTGATATTCTAATTTAAAAATAAAATATTTATACGTTACTGAATATAGGCTAACTAGAGTAAATCAAATATTCGTTAATTGAAAATTAATCAAATTCAAATCTTTTTTTATTTTTTTACTTATATTAGTTAAATAAAATTAATCAAATTTTAATTAAGTGAACGACGAAAAATCTTGTACTGGTGTTTATAAAAGATGATGATAAAGAATTAATAATATCCTTCAGAATTTTATTTGTTACATATGTTTCTTTAAAAATAATTATTGAGCTATTTACTTTTATAAACAGTAAATTATCACTTCATCGTTATTAATTAGTGTACTAAATCACGAGTTTTCGATTAAAGATGATTAACGAAGCCAATTAAGATAAGAGAAATCCATAGACGAGAGCATTTTGAAAGAATCCCATTGAAAAACTTATCAAATGGCTCACTAACTCGAAACAATAATAATATTCAATAGAAGGAGTTGTTTGAAAGATTTTTATCTTCTAATATTTAATGATCTAGTTAAAGGAAAAATTCGATAATTCAGGTTTAGTAACCGCACTGTTTTTGAAAATATAGATTTAAAAATTTTCTTATTAATCTAAAATAACTTTTCTCAGTAAATCGTTGGTTCTTAGATCTGTTAATTAAATTCTGTGTTTTAAATTATTTTTTTTTTTTAATAAAAGTTAACATTTTAATTAACTATTTATAATCCCTAATCTCCATTTTCGTTTTACCATATCAACAAGAATTTCACCAGAAGGAAGTGGTTGTAGAAGTTTATAACCATTTTTGCTGCTAATCTAGTCAGTTTCCACTTTAATAACATAGGCTGCATCATCATCAACAGCACTGTTAACTTCATCTGATGCAAGATATATTTTAATCTTCCTACACCAATTGATTTTCCTATATCAACAATAATTTCACCAGAAGGAAGTGGTGAAATTCTTGTTGATATAGTAAAACGAAAATGAAATTAGGAAAATCAAATGGTGTAGGAGGATTTGGTGAAATATATCTTCCATCAGATGAACTTAACAGAGCTGTTTGTAATGATGCAGCCTATGTTATTAAAATGGAAATTGCCCTAGATTAAGAATTATTTATGTATATTCGAATTAAAAGACAGATTAATGTTCAATCATACCTCGCTAAATTTTTAAATGTTTTTAAATCGAGTTTAAATGCGATAACAGATTATAAATTATCATCGAAGTTATATTTATTCTTTACTGTAAACGAATTAGAGAGAAGAGTCGCTGTTTATCTATCACTTGGCAATCACAAATGCAATGTACTTGATGTCGGAAAGGGGAAAAGTCATTAAACGAAGTTACAGAAACGATGGACATCCTACTGACAACTTAATTACGTATTGTTGCATCGGATTAGCGTTATAAGAGAGCGACAAGTGCATCAGCAATCTTTGCTCCTCAAAACTAACATTATATTTAGCCGAATTTTGATTGTTGTTACATTGACATAATTATATTTGATAAACAAGATAAAAATGAGATCGAAGACATAAAAAAATATATATTTAAAAATTAAAAAGAAATGAATGAATGATTATTCTTGATGCATAATAACATATATAACCTAAGGCCAAATAACAAGTGTATATATAATTCAGGTAAGTTATACAGTAGTTTAAATTAAGTAAAAAATCTTTCTATTCCGCATTAAATTACATTTTCTTTCTCGGACAATCATATTTTTGTGATCTTTTTTATTAAAATAGAGTGCTACGATAAAGATACAACAATTATGTAATATTTTGTAGAGTTATGATAAAGATACAACAATTGTATAATATTTTAGAGCTATGATAAAGATACAACAATTGTATAATATTTTGTAGAGCTATGAAAAAATCTTAATTTCTCTAAATAAAATATTTAAAAATTCTGTAAATCCAAACATTAAATTAATTTAAATATTTTATACATGGGATTGTCGGCCTTACTGCCTCGTGAGAGTATTAAATTTTCATTCTAGAGAATCAATACCTTGATCCTCCAGAATGTAATCCGAAATTATATCAAATTCCGGGACGCAACAACTCGATTTTTTCAGGATGGATGAGGTTTGCCTATTGAAGCTTAGTCTACACTTTATGATTTTTTTTTATGTCAACAGATGACGCCACTTTCCACTCAGTAAGAGTACTAAGTGGCGGGGCGAAACAAGCCCTTCCACAGGCTGCCCACCCCTGCGGAGGGGTCAGCCGGATTGTGGAGGACGGGGATAGACGGGCCGGGCCCGGAACCCATGATAAATATTTTCAAGGGGTGGGACCCGAGACTCGAATCCGGGTCCTCCAGAGTGGAAAGCCGATACACTTTATGATTAACTTCACCGTGAATGAAATCGGTGCATGTGGGTTTTTGAAAAACATACACTTTATGATTAACTTCACCGTGAATGAAATCGGTGCATGGTGGGTTTTTGAAAAACCCTGCTGTTTAATATCCAGTAGGGTGAGGTCGGACTCGTGCAAACTCTTAGGATTTCTATCCAGAAGACTGAATCCCACTCCTTGAATAATTTATACAGAGGGATCCGAGTCTGGTCTATCGACCATATATACTGCAATCCGATTTACCTTTCATGGACATAATCATCCTATGGCGCTTAGTAATCCATCGATGAAATAACCATGTATGCTTCGGCTTTTCATTCTGGAAGACCAAGGTTCGAGTCTCGGGTCCCACTCCTTGAAAATATTTAGCATGGGACGGGGTCGATCCCCGTCCTCCACAATCTTGCTGACCCCTCCGCAGGTGTGGGCAGCCTGTGGAATCCGGGCCCGGCCCGGTCGATCCCCGTCCTCCACAATCTTGCTGACCCCTCCGCAGGTGTGGGCAGCCTGTGGAAGGGCTTGTTTCGCCCCGCCACTTAGTATTCTGCAGGGGTGGACAGCCTGTGGAAGGGCTTGTTTCGCCCCGTCACTTAGTATTCTCAAATAGCCTGTGGAAGGGCTTGTTTCGCCCCGTCACTTAGTATTCTCCCTGAGAAAAGTGGCGTCATCTGATACCGAAAGAAAAACCATGTAGTAAATCAACGGATTGGAAAGTAGCGCCATCCATTAGCAAAAATATCTAATGGCATGGATAATTGTGTAAATCCTAGAAAGATATTTCGGGATTTCTATAACTGCCCTGTACAGTATTTTTTCTCGTATAATTTCTGTAATTTATAATACATAAATAACCAGCAGGCTCTGATCGATTTTCTGGGTTCAAAACATCACTTGGTGGCTAGGAAAGCAGGAAATCTATTTCCTATATGCTCATTCCTATGAAACATCATCATTATTATGCATTATTCATATTTAACCTGTTTAGTGCTGTCATGCACATTCAATTAACAAATTGATAGTTTTCAATGAGTTTGGTTAGCGTTAAATATTTATATAAATTTGCCAACATGAAAGCTAAAGTTTGCATTGCATTTTCATATAAGCCGTGTTGAAACGTCTTGTCCAGTTATATATTTTTTATATAAAAAATATGTTTTCGATTTTTTCATTGTTGCTGTTCATTACATAGCCTAATTAAATTGGGTTAAAACTTTGATATTAACAATTTTTTGCCTTCCGGATTTACCTATGAAATTTATGGTAAGTCTAACCAGATCAACGATGAACCAGATATAACGAGGTAAAAATTAAAATAAATTAAATAAATAGAAACGAAAATAACAAAATCATTATCTATTTATAAAGCAATATCTTGATGATATTATTTTTTGCATCAATGCGAAAAGTTGTTAAATATTTTAGAAGCTGGAAGACAGACCTTTTAACATTAACTTTAAAAACTGCTAACTCTGTCTCAGGCCTTCTTTATCTAGGCGTATACAATCGTGATTGATAGAAATCAGGGCCGGCTCAACATACAATCGAGCGGAGCTCCTGCTCAGGGCTCTGGCGCATTTTGTGTTTTGTTATTATTATTATTATTATTATTGTAGTAAGATACAATTATTTTTTACACATAATTTAAATGGAAAGCGGGTCGGCTGGATTGGCCGCGATTCGCCGGATTGTGGAGGACGGGGATCGACGGGCCCGGCCCGGACCTCATGATAAATATTTTCAAGGGTGGAACCCGAGACTCGAACCCGGGTCCTCCAGAGTGGAAAGCCGAAGCGTTTCCACGCGGCCAATCCGGCCGACTCCAGAAGACTTGGAAAATTCTAGAAACTGCTTCCGTGAAATTGATGAGACGCAATAATTTATTTTTTCGTCTGTGGAAGGGCTTGTTTCGCCCCGCCACTTAGTATTCTCCCTGAATGGAAAGTAGCGCCATCTGTTAACAAAAAAAAAATGGAAAGCGGACTGGGCGGCCGCCCGGTTCCCCCCCGGCCGGAGGGCAAGGATTCGTGCAACAATGTAATAAACGAAGAGGATTTTTGCTTGTAACAAGGAAAATGCAACATTGTATATAGAAATACGAGGTAAGTTTAGTAAAATATTATTTAAAAAAAATTAAAAGTTTAACAAAGTGCAATATTTTTATGAATTTATTTATTTTTTCAAAACTGATAACTTGAGGGGGCGCAACAAAAATTTTCTCTAAGGCGCTAAAAGCACTAGAACTGGTATTGATAGAAATCTTGAATGGATTTTACCGATATTAATGTTTCATCTAATCAGAAGTTGATAGTTAAGCGTTCTTCCGATTCAGTCTAAATCATCAAATGCCTTTCCGTACAAACAAAAAAATGCCTACTTATAGTCGACATTGTTTCCAGCCTTTAAAAATTATCAAATGGCTACAATTAATAATCAAAATGGCGAAATTCTTTGCAAAAATTAACCAAATTAAACTAGTAATTAATAAATTGACTTCGTATATCGATTAACAATTTAATTAGAATTTAATAACTAACTGAAATATAATTAGGAATCCTTATTTTCCTTTTTATTTAGAATAAGCAGTTTCAAGTGTAATTAAATTATCAGTTATATTTATCGATTTATTAAAATTTTTAATTAACAATCTAGTTCTAATTCTAAAAATATCATTTCATACTAATTTGATTACTAATTTTTCACATAAACCTATTAATTTGTATGTAGGATAAATATTCAAATTTTCACTGTAAGCATTGAATATACATCTTCAAGTGGTTCAAAGCACATCAGAATTGTAACTCCAGCTATGAAGTATAAGTAAAATAATTTCTCTCTACTTTAAAAAAAATTTTCTGATTTGCTATAAGAATATTTTACAATTGTGAAGTCTTAGAATAAATCTGTGGTTTGTACGAAGAGGTTTAAATAATTATCTCCCTTTCTCAATTCGGATGATAAGTCAAGAGGACTATAGTCTCCATATAAAGAAGAGCAGTTAAAGAATATTGTTACTTATTTAAACTTTTTAGAAATATATCTATAAGAAAAATAGGATTACAAATATTTTTAAACAGAGTTTTCTTTCTCGAATATAATATTCATCTTCAGACAGCCTATGTTCTCTCGACACAGATCTCGTTAACATCCGAAAAACATCTTACTGAAAAATTTTTACAAGAGAATTATTGTTAATAAACTACAATGGTATTGTTATGTTACCAGTAATCAAAACATTTCATAAAATATGACAATTAATGTTTGCACATAGCTAAAAATATGGTTATCACAGAGTAGACAGATTTGCCTATATATATCAAGATTTTTATGTTTTTCTGCATATACTTCCGGATGTTTTTTTACTCATAATCTTCGTATTTCCTTCGTGTTTACTTAATTATTAATTATAATTGTTAGTTATTCATCTTAATACAAGGAACAAGCAATTGTCCAAGTACAGATTTCCGAAAACATTTTCTCTTGGCAAGCAATCATTTAAATTATTAAATTTAATTGAAGCAATTCAGAAAGAAAATGATGCGAAACATTAAGGAAATCGTAAATAACTATGATAAATCTTCAAAACATTCGAATTTAGATCAATAATTTCTAAATCCTTTCACTCTTGTCAATAAATCAAGGAAGTTTTCTCATCGCTTCCTGTTCACAGTAACAGGTTTGTTATGGCAAAAAAAAAGAAACGAAAGTCCTTTGACCTCCTTATGTTGATTAATAAGCATAAAAGTTGTGTCGGTTCGACTCGTTGAAAAGTAAAATGTTTTTGAAGTGTGTAACACGAATAAATCTATAAAATTTAAACATCTAAAAAATATTTTTTTTCGGTTATCTTTCGCATCGGCATTCCAACAGCGTCCTACTTAACTTGATTAAAAATATTTAACAACTTATATCATCACACCGGTTTCTCTCGGTAAATTATTAGTGTATGTGAGCCGCATAAATTATGAAATATTTTTATGAGTTATTTGTATACGGGTCTACAAAAAATATTTGAATATTACCGACATTAAATATAAAAACAGATCGTTGAATATAAATTAATATTTTTGCATTTTTTTACATGAATTTTTGCATTTCTTTCAGTAAATCAGTTGTGCATAGATCGATATTGTTCTGAAAATTTTAATTATCAAAATATTTTTGAGCATTCATGAAAATAAGAGACAGAGAAAGCTATAAATTAAAATATAGTTTAAGAAACGAAGCGATAACTTACTCTATGAAGATTTGACGAAAAATAAAAATTATTTAATTAAAATACCTTTAAAATATCAAACTCTTTTTTTTGTATTATTTATTCTTCCTTTATGACCCTGTTTCACTTTAGAAAATTTCCTGGAGGAACAGATAACCGCAATTTAATGACTAAATTTGCATATAATGTTCGCTTTGAATTATGTTTTCGGCATAATTATTTCCGCAAAAACATCATCAGCGGCAGTTGCCGAATTATTTCTGAAAAGATAATTAAAGTTTTAATTAAATAAAACTAATTAGCGAGCGAATTCAATTTTAATGTGTGCCGATAATCCCGTTTTTTGATAACTGACTTTACGCAGTTAAAATCGAAAACTTTCCACCAATAGAATTAAAGTCGCTGGTTGACGTCATTGGCATGTTTTGTATGATTAAAAGCAGCGTTTTCGGTGTCGCTGCACTTTAAAATCCGTTATAGAAATGTTACGACAAGTATTTTTTTGCTACGTCCTTGTTTCCATCTTGCTTCAGATAAATTTATGCGATGGAAATACCAAAAATTGGGAGGATGTAAGAAGTATGCTACAACAGAAAAGTAAAGTCATATCTCGTTTGTTTGTTCGTAAAGTATCGCGATTGATAAACAGTGAAAACATTACTGCTCCTTGTTTGGAATCGATGCATCGATTAATCAAAGGATTAGAGAAACTGGAAGAATGGTCCTTAAACAGTTAAGTTCTTGTTTTTTTTAAAGCTCTATTAATGCAAAATACAATTTTATTTTTAATCAGAAATTTAACATTTGTTACAAGATTACAAGATACAATTAATTATAAAATAATTAATATAACAATATTTTTAAGGGCTTTACAGGTGTAATATTCATTTGGATATCCATATAATAATAATCCTACCATATAAATCTTTCTATAATGAATTCTAAATTAACCAGAAATTTTAAGAGAAATTAATATAACAATATTTTTAAGGGCTTTACAGGTGTAATCTTCATTTGGATATCCATATAACAATAATCCTACCATATAAATCTTTCTATAATGAATTCTAAATTAACCAGAAATTTTAAGAGTCCATCACTACTAATAAATCCAATAAAACAAAATTTTTTAGTGTTTAAGTCGTTCTTGTCTCGAGTGTAACATTTCTTGATTATATTTTATCTGTGAAACACAGTCTAATCAAGTAATAATCCTGTAATCCTCTCACAAAGTAATATTCCTCCAGTTTGGAAGCACGATAAGTAATTTTCTTCCCAATAGAATCTTTCAAGAAACACCCAAGAATCATCCATATCCGTGATAGTATCTGCCAGCTAAGTGAAGATTAGAGATCGACGGGACTATGCCCGGAATCCCCTGAAATTTTTAAAGATGGATCGGTAATCGAATTCGTATCCTTCGAGTAGAAAGCAGATGCCTGCTTAAAACTAATTATTCGAATCTAGGTATGGTATATATCAGGGGTGGCCAACAGGTCGATAGCGGGACGATTTGTAGTCGATCTTCGTAAGTTATCGGATGACCTTCTTACTGTATAGTGCCTTCTCTAGATAACTAAAGCCAAACTTTTGCTTTATTGCTGAGTATGGACCAAAACAGAATAGCCGGTAGCGGCAGAGCATTTAGACAAAATTCTAAAATTGCCGACGATTGCCAACATGGTGCCTATGAATTGACAGTTGTGAGAGTTGAAGTGAATTATTCAATATGACACCTTTGAATTGACAGTTGTGAAAATTGTAATGAAGTGTTGTGTTTAGATTTATGAATAAAGTAAAAGGAAAAAACCGTCGCCGCTGCCGGATATCTCGTTTTGGGCTAATGTCGTTTTGGGATTATGTGGTTTTGGTCCTATCTCTACTCTCACCATCAAACGAAAAAATTTCGAAATAGATCGCAAACTCATTGTTAACATATTAAAGTCAATCTTAATTACAAACAAGTGTAGATTGTGAACTCTGCTAGTCATATAAAGTCGATCTTAATGACAAACAAGTTGGCCACCTCTGGTATATATCTACAGGATTAGCTACTTATCACGCAACTGAAATAAGAATGGCAGCAGTTGTCTCGTATATTTGTATGCGTATCAAATCTGATAAGTTACACGAGTTAAAAGGAGAAAGCGGATAGCCTACTACAACTGGTTTAGTAGGTTTATCGGTCATAAATATCTGTTGAATAATTTATTTTTTCAGATTAAGCTGAGTTTCAAGTAGTAATGTCAATAGCCACGGGAATACAGCACTAGAATACGATCGTTCGTAAATTATTCCAAAGATTTTTGTGTTCACATAATATTGAAGAGTGGTGTGCCATTTTGGCGAAGAAGAATCATTAAACCTGATTTTCTTTAAAGAAACAGTAATCCGTGTGATGCATCATGATGTTATACAACAGTTCATTGAAAGATAGTTTAAATGAGCAAAATTAATGGTAAAAACAGAATGATGCAAGTGAACACACCGAAAATTTAGCATTGAATCTGCTATACGAATTTTTTGATGGTTGCATTGTTTCTTGAGACTTATGGCCACCCATATCATTTCATTTAAGTCTTCCAGATTTTTATATAATAAAATATATGTATACAAAAATATACACATTCTTAAAGATTCAATTGATGCAAATGATCTTCATCTAGTTGCTAGCAATGCAATAGAGCGGATAGATGCGTTTTTAAGTAATAAAAAAATATAGCCTAAATATACGTAAATCTTATTACAGTATACCGGTTATAATAAGTTTTATTTATTTTTATATCAATTTTATATAAATAAATCATGTAAAGGAACCGAATGTTACAGAAAAACAATGAAAAACTAGCACTGCAATCATCTAAAATATCCAAAACATTCACATAACTAGTCGTATTTTAATGGTAAAGCTAAGGATCCGGGTTCAAATCCAGGTCCCACACCTCCAGTTTTTAAGGAGGGGTTCAGATCCTGTCTGTTGAATCTCATCTTTCAATCATCAGGTTGAAAGATGGTTGGTTGGAAGATGGATGAATGATTCAACAGGATGAAGAATTCAACAGAAGGATGTTGAAAGATGGTTGAACCATCTTTCAACATCCTTCAAGATGGTTGAAAGATAGGAAACCATCATGGGTATTGGCCAACCTGTGATGGGCTCTATAAATGACCACTGCCAGATACAGTATATCCCTTGTGCAATATGGCGGCTTAACCTAACCTAACCGTATTTTGTGAGAAGTTTGATGTGTATTTAATGTAGGATGTTTTTATTGTCTGTGTAGGTAGAAACACATTCTGCACCTACTTTAATAAAGAGTAATGGAAAGACTACGCTACTGAAATATATAAATGCAATGCAAAAGGTGAAAAACGAAACCAATCTTTAGAAACTGCATTTAAAATAAAGCTTAAAAATTTATGGGCCATTCAGAACTTTAAATACATTGAGTACTTATTTATTAAGCTGTAACCAAATTAAATAATCGGAAAAAATTTTATAAGAAAACTGATAATGTGGCAAAGCAGTTATCCCTGCTTGCTTATCATATACGCTATAAATAATCAAAATAACACGCTGAAGTTCTTAAAACCCGAATAAAAGAGAGTGAGAATATTCACTTATCTTTCAAATTATCTAATTTTGCGATAAAATATTCTTTTTTTACGCTTGATCAATGGATTTTCTGATAAAAATTCTTGTGTTCGGTCTTTTCATGCTTGATAAATAACTTTTTTTTTCCTTTGCCAGAAATATGTTTTAATGTTTAATTTTTTGTGCTGTCGAACTTTCCTTATTTGATTGCTCCACGGAAATTTTTTCCACTAGTTAAATTTGTAACATAGTCAACAAAAGTAAGAGTTAGATCTTCCATATTGATAGCACGGTCAGTACATGGAAAAATATTGATATAAAGCAAAACATAGTGATTTAGGTCATTTAAACAGCAAAAAAAGTTAAATAAAACTTTAGCTTTTTGAATTAAATACTGATGATTAACGACATTCAAAGAATAATCCATCAAAAAAAATTATCCTTGTTCTAATAAACAAGCATTTTAAAGAATGACTAACTATTAATCTTTATAGATAATTTGTTATGATAACTATATTTGGAAAAGCGCTAGCGTTTTTACACAAACAGTATTATCTTATAATCATTTTACTTTTAATAGGGAAGAAAAATAACGATGATCAGTCTGTAAGTACATCAGTAATTATGATTTTTATATAAAATATCACTTTCACAATGATCTATTGTTGTTACCATTTTTTCAGTTTATACCAAATTATTATTGAAATAGTTCTTTTAATTTTGAAAAAAATGATCCTTTTTTCGTTTTATAATGAAAAATATTTCTTGAATAAATGAAATAATAAATATTTTTGATTTAGAATCAAATTGCATAACCATATAAAATTTCAAACAATAAAAATGCATATCATCATTTTATTTTGCATTTTTTACGCCCCTTTCCAATCAATGAGATTACTAAGGGGCAGGGGCAGTCCCAACCACGAGCTGCACCCATACTGGTGGAGGGGGCCTGATGGAGAAGGACGGGTCCGGGTCCAGAACCCCGAAAAACTTTTCAGGAGATGCCAGACCCGGGTCCTTTTGCGTAACACAGCAACGTATTACCACCTGGCCATCCGGCCGCCATCATCATTTTATTCTAGTTACTTATGAGAAAATGTGTGTAATATAAAAACCCCTACAAATTTTCATGTAACATTCGAATAGAATGCAAGAAAATTTACTTAAATGTCCTTTTTTTCAGCTTGTCAAATTATATTAGGATTTTAATCCTGGAATCTGCACAGTATTCTTTAGATAGCTTGTTCAAAACTGATGAAAAAAATGTGTAGATCAGATTTTTTCAATGCTCGTGATTGTGGCAAAGTATTTCCACGTGAGGAAGAGGCTATTTTGGGCATTTATGAATTTCGAGAAGGCATATGATCAAGTAAATAGAATTAAGCTGTGACAAGAATTGAGGGATTATGGTATGAATAACAGCTGCTTGGAACAGTGATCAAACTGGAAAAAAATGACATTCTACTTGATTAAGCTATGACAAGAATTGAAGGATTGTGGTATGAATAACAGCTGCTTGGAACAGTGATCAAACTGGAAAAAAATGACATTCTACTTGTACATTTTTTAAGAAAGTCTTTACCCTGTCAAAATCTAAGAAAAAATATTATCCTTGTTAAAATGTTGATGCGTGAAATGACGCTATCATGACGCTCTTATTAATGGAAACCTCTAAAAAACATGCTTACTTAAAAAAGAAAAAAATTAAAAGTACCCTTGTTGCAGTTAAACACCAGTTTTTACCCAATAAAATTATCATTAGCAACTAAATGTTACAATATAAAAGGTAATGAAGCATTAGATTTAGATCATTTACTTCTCAAGGATGTGATATTCTTGAGAAGTCAAGCAGAAACTCTTCCATTTGACAAAATTATAAACATAATAATTTTTGAGATGAAACACATCGAATCTTGTTATTTTCAAATTCTCAATAAAGTTCTGATAAAATTCCTGTTATAGGAATATCCTGCAGTATTATGAACTGTATACAGTATTTGCATTTTTTATATATAAGGCAAGGATGAGTTTAAAGCTCTAAGCATACAAACTATGTATGGCTTAGAATAATAACAAACTGAATACAGTAGTTCAATATATTATAATTTAATTAAATATACTACAAACTAATTTTTTGTATAAACATATAATAGTGTATTGAAATTTGCATGAAATCAACTTTATTATTGCAAAATGTGAGTAAACCTGTTAAAAAATTCGTGTACAAGAGCTTTTGCAATATTATTGACATTGTTACGTCACTAGATTTTTGGATTCTATGATGACGTAATAATGACTCTCAACGTGTTTATACTTACGATTTTTTTCCGATTCCATAACGTAATAATGCTTTGTAATATTCTTATGGTATTGTTATGGTTTCCATTAGAAATCATTACAACAATTCGATTTATAAACTCGATTTTTATTGAGTAAATTCGATATAATTTCTGAGAAAAATCCGAATACTGTACCAAATTTAATAAAAAAAAATCGTCCAAGTAATCGAAATTGATGTATGCTGGTTGTCGATTTTTATCGCTAATGCTGCAAAAAATCGCACATTGTTTACAGAAATAAAAAGCGCGTTTTTAAACAGCGCAGTAAATTTCACAAAAATTTTCTTGTTTTAGCTGTAGCTGTACGAATTTTGATCTGATATTATAAAGATTCGGTTCAAATATAATATATATAATCCAATTAACAAATTTTTTTTTTAATCGACCTTAAAAAAAATTTTGTGAAAGACATTACGCCGGATTAAAAAAAAAAAACCAGATACTGTACATTTATTTGGGGCACACTAAATATACGAGTTCACTCAGCTCTTCACTACAAAACATTGAACTCGACTTTAATTCTGTACGATGCAATTTTATACAAGGAATTATTTTAAAGTGATAAAACTTAAAACTTACGGATGAACGAATATTAAAATGTTCTTTTCTGAGCATTTTTTCCTTTAAAATTCGTAGATAGAATGCAAATGCTATACATATCTTTTCTGTTATTATTATTATTATTGTAGTTTTGAGTCAAAGTGACTAGGACAAACTTGTCTTAAATGTTAAGAACCAGAAATTATTGTCTTTGATAGTGATAATTATTTAGTTGAATTGATATATAACTTATAAATTTATGCTAATAATATATACTGTACCATTTTCACTTCATAGTTGATTATTTGGAATTTTATACAATAAATAAATAGAAAATTTGTGGATAAAATTTTTAGGAACTATAGTTAGAATAGTTAACAATAGTGCAGAGTTAATTAGGCAATTATGCAGTGTAAATGGTAGAATAAATACAATTTTTTTTACTATATTAATATAAAAATATGAAATATAAATCCAATAAAATTAGTTTTGATTAAAATGAATTTAGTTTTAACTATAGTTGCTGTAAAACATAGAATATAAACTTCTGTATTTAGAAGTTATTTTCTTCAATTGTGTTATATATATATATATAACATAATTGTTACATATGTTATATATATCCTATAACAATTATATACAGGGTGAAGAAAAACTTCGTCGTAAAATTTTGTGTACTGATAGGGAACCTCGAAACAAGTCGAAAATGTCTAATGAACATATGGTCTAAATGGCACCGTTTTCGAGTTATAATCCTTTAAATCTAGCCAATCACCATCGAGTACACAAAGCGTCACGACGCTTCGCGTTGCCAAGACGCGTCGCTCGCCTTCTTACTACCCGGTAATAAATACTGTCCGTCCAGCTTAGCCGCGACCATCGACGCAAGTACGCGTGCGCTAACTGAACGAGACCAGTGACCAAATAGGGATGACAGCTTCGCATATGGATGTTTTAAAACGCAAGATAACTGAAGTTGAATGGAAGTTTATAGAAAAAAATAAGCGAAAACACTAAGATGACAAATAACAGAAGAATGCAAAGAAAAGTAAACCGAAACCATTCCCACCCGTCATTATACCGACTGCGACTCTCCCTTTTGCATTTGGACTCATCCACCTTAGCTAGACGCGGCTTTCGTGGTGGGACAATAGGAGAGCGACGCAATGCGACGCGTCTTGGCAACGCTACGCGTCGTGACGCTTTGTGTATTCGATTGTGATTGGCTAGATTTAAAGGGTTATAACTCGAAAACAGGCCATTTAGACCCTATGTTTATTAGACATTTTCGTCCTGTTTCGAGGTCCCCTATCAGTACACAAAATATTATGACGAAGTTTTTCTTCATCCTGTATACGGTATATAAACAAGGTGAAATCTTTATATACAGAAATCCTATTTTAATAAGGTGAACACTTTTTTAAAAATATGTACAAATAGGATGCCATTTCTTTCTAGTTTAATCACTGCTCCAAGCAGCTGTTGAGTCATACTATAATCCCTCAATACTTAACTTACTCCTATTTATCATATATTTACAGTTCTTATACACAGTGAAACCTGTTAAGATGACCACTTTTTGGGATCAATCTGACTGATCACTTTTCACAGGTGGTCACTATACAGGATAATGATCCTTCCCCTTCCCCTAAAATAAAAGAACAGATTAATCCAAACTGGAAATTTATATTAATCAAAATCGGCAACTTTCAGTCAAGCGATACAACATATAGCACATATAACCTTCTGACGAACTGACGAAAACTGCAAGCATATTACAACTAATACTAACATGTATATGTGCATTTAACATAGTCAAACTTAAATTAAAATACTGTATAAAGGTACATATACAGTAGTATTATAATAATTATTTTTTAATATACTGGTTTACAGACTATTTTATCATAACAGAAAAATTCTAATGGAAACTAATTCTTAGAATTTTATCTAATGGAAAAAATTTTAAGGAAAATACAGTAATTCCTCCATTAAATTAATTTTCTCGGTCACTTTAACAGGTTAAAATTTTTTAAAACTAACCAAGTGAGTGGTCAATATACATATTAGAGAGGTGGTCACTATATGGAACAAAAATAGCATTACAACCTATGCGAAACAAACCAGGTTTTGAAATTTGGTCTCTTTAGCCAGGTGGTCATTTTAACAGGTTTCACTGTATTAAATTAACATATACTTAAAAAAAAAAATCAATTTAGAAATAAAAAAGTTTTTCCGCTTTTTCACATTCCTCTATCGAAGAATAAAAACTTATTTTTTTTTATCCAAGAACTGAACGTTTGAAACACAAAATACTCAATGGTCGCCAATTAACTCAATTTCAAATAGAAATCGAAAATAGACTGTATATCGTCTCTCTCATGGCAAACTAGCAAAATTGCATTAATGACTAATTTTAGCAAAGTATTTCTCAATGATTGCATTTTGTGTGTCCCTAATATAGATTTACAGAAATTAATGAAAATGTTTTGTGCTGTAGGAGATTAAATGTAATTTTCTAAACGTGTTAAATAAGAACCGTGTTATATGAGGGTTTCCGCAATTTTCAAATCGTGTTAGAGCGAAACCGTGTTATAGGAGGGTGTAGTTAGTTTTAAAACATCTTGCAAATTATGTTCTCAGTAGTCGTATAAAGAAAACTTGATTATATATAATTGATTTTGATTTTGAATAATTAAATTTTAGATGAAGAAACATTTTATAATAATAATATATATATTTTATAATTTAAAAATTTATTTTAAATTAAATAATAATATATATATATTTTTTTATTTCAGTGTTTGATTCTTCTGCAAAATTACCTCCTGGATTTTTTCGAGGTGTTTTGCTGGAACTAGGATCCTTCGATCAGTGCTTGGAACTGAGAGTAAAAAAATTGAAAAGCGAAGAGGAAATGTTTCGTGGTCAATATTGCATGGTTAAGTTCCATCCGCCCCGATTTTCGATCGAAACTAACTTAAAAAACCGAAATTCATCTTCGGAACTGGAAATAATGAATAAACCGGAGGTAAAAGTAGTTTTTAATTGCATATTGACAAGATGAGTTCTGTTTAATAAACGCGTTTTTATTTTTCATACTCCCAAATTTAAACAAAAAAAAATGGAATTTTGTCAGATGTATATGAAATTATAATTAAAGAAAACATCGTAATAATTCTAAAAGAAATTTTTAAAAATACAAATATTCAAAAATTACACAAAATTCGGTTTTCATTTCGGTACAATTGTCCCCTTATCGAAGCACGGCGAAAGTGGTACACATCGAAAGGGGGACTGAAACACGCAAAAAATCCCCAGTGAACCAAGGGTCAAAGATCAAATGTTTACGAGATATAGACCCGCAAAGTTCCGTTTATTGCAAATGGCGCATGTGGTTTGGCGTTGTGCCTGGCGTCGCTGCGATCTGCCACGCGACGCGTCCCGTTCCCGTGCTCCACTACCTATGCCGCCTAGATGCCTCTGTATCTCCTAAACGTTTGACCTTTGACCCTTGATTCACTAGGGTTTTTTTGCATGTTTCGGCCCATCTTTCGATGTGTACCACTTTCGCCGTGTTTCGGTAAGGCGACAATTGTACCTTCATTTTGTTTTGCATGTTTTGGCCCATCTTTCGATGTGTTTCGCCGTGTTTCGGTAAGGCGACAATTGTACCTTCATTTCTTTCATCCGATTATTTTCGATAAAATTATATTGAATTTCGAAAAAAAGAAATATTTCCATAAATCATTCATTGTGTAGAAGATATTTTTTATTTGTAACTTTTTCGACAGAAGAGATAAACATGATAGCAACAATTAATAGTTCCTGAAATATATAAGCATCAGTTATAAGCATGATTTTGCTATCATGACTAAAATGTTAATATTAAAATTCTATACGAGATAGCTTATAAAAGAATAAGAAAATCGTCATCGATTTTAGTAGAGAAGAGTAAAGGCTGGGTCTCACAGGCATAAAACACGTCAGTACGCTGACGTGTTTTATGCCTGTGAGACCCAGTACGCTGACGTAAATGCATGTAATATGTAAGCATATTAAAAAACACGTCAGTACGCTGACGTGTTTTATGCCTGTGAGACCCAGTACGCTGACGTAAATGCGTCGCGCGCGAAACGTCGAGCGCAATGATGTACAGATCGAAATCGTACGACGCGACGTAAATAAACGACATCGTTTAGCTATTGGCTAATTAATGTGATATCATTTGAAGTTAGTTGATTCAACATGGATAGCTCATCTTCATGATCGGACATATTTTTTATCGTAAAGGAATCTATATTTTCTCATTTTTTCCAGAAATGTTTCATTATTGAACACGCAAATGTATCTTCCCTACTCGCCACATTGAATTACGAAATAAAACCTCTCTTCTGATTGGACGAATGCAACGTACTCTTTGCACAGCGCATAAAGTTGAAGAAAAGTCATCTCCGGCGTAACGGCGCAGCGTCTAGCAATATACAGTACAGGAAGTGACATCATCAGCGTCAATACGCCGCGTTTTACGCCTGTGAGACCCAGCCTTAATAGGAAATAAGTCGGCTGGAATGCCGCGTGGTAAAGCTCTCCCTGGAGGATGCGGATTCAAATCCGGATCCCACAGCTCCAGTTTTTTAGAAAGGATCCGGGCCCCATCCTTCAGCCATCCAGTTGGCCCCATCATGAGTGTTGGCCAGCCTGTGATGGGCTCTATAAGTGAACCAGATACAGAATATTTCTCATGTGATATGGCGGCTTAACCAAAATTAACCTAACGCAATAGGCAATAAACGAGAGAAGAGTGAGTACTCAAATTATGAAATATATCTTGAAGTTACAATCGCTCTAGAAAAATCAAAAATTAAAGCCGAACTGTTTGAAAAAATAATTGAAATTTGAGGATTGGATATACAGAATGCGCCATTTTATCTTGAATATACTGTATAGATTACAGATATAAGTTAATAAATATATTATTTAAATATATCTTATATAGTTGAAAATATTTACTTTACAGTTTTCCAATTATACCTTAATCAAGCAAATGATAAATCAGAATATAAGTTTCTGGATTGGGATGTGTTTTCCTTCTTTTTGTGTGAAAGATGACATTCAATATATGACCCAAGCAGGTATTTATATATCATTTTTAAAATTAATTCAATATATATTTAATCACACACTAAGCACTATATTTAAAGATATTAATATATAATAGAGTACAAGTTTTGATTAATAAATCTTGTCTTTCTAACTCGCGAATGAGTTATCATCACTACGAGTTTCAAAAATGTCGTACTATCGCGCGTTTTTGAAAGGTTTTTTTTTATAGATTCACTCAATTTGGCTTTAATATGCTGCTAAAAATTATTATTATTTTTAATGCTATACGTATCGAAAATTCCACAGGTGTTCGCGAGATTATCGTTTTTATAATAAATATAGATATATTTCATGTCGCGTCGTGTGATGTCTTGCGACGGAATACAATAACTCGTGCGTGAAATAATGATCGCTTTTCATCTATTTGCAATATTTGAGAGAATGAGAGGGATTTTGATCTTTCTCATTCTCTTGAAACTATGGCACAATTAATATAATATGGCATATTTAAATTTCTAGGAAAAAGATCTTTATAGAACTGTACAACTTATTCTTAAAAATTTATTTATATGTAGTGGAGAATGAGTATCTTAACTTTGAATTCACATATTTTTTTTTAATATAAACAGAAAAGTTTGCAAAATTATGTTATTAGTCTTCAATAGATGTTAACCTGTCAGGAACTATAGGTTTTTATGTTGAAAGTGTGTTTGTTCTGTAGGCAGGGTTTTTTTTAAGTGCAAATACCTAGTTTTGCATCATGGATGAAATAAAATCGGGTATCCCGTTTGAACACATAAATTTTCAAAATGTTTATTTATAAAATATATAAAAAAAATTGTTTCTTATTTTAGCATCAAAAGTCACATAAATCTGTCATCCTCTATATTTAAACAAGCCTCATCAGCCAGCCCATCCTCGACACGTGCAACACTTAATCCATCCTTCCTTTAATTTGAATATGCATATAATTCGTTACAAAATATGCAGGCCTCAATGTTTTCTTCTTCCTCTGAGGACGATTCTGTATTTTCAATGTTCTTTTTTTCACTTTTCTTAACCTTCCTTATTTACTTTTTCCCTTTAGTTTGCTTTAATTTTCCCCCTTTGTGTCAATGACTTTTGTCGTTTTAAGAAGTTTTCATTTAGAATCTTCTTATCTTTTTTTTCTGGTTATTAAAGTATGGGTAGTATTCGGTTTTGACCCATATTTTGAAACCCAGTTTTGCCCCATCACGATACGTTTTAATAAAAATGACATCTCTACATTCAGTGATGTGGTAAAGTATTGATTAATGTGTTAAAATATTAAAAGTTAATGAATGCAGAGTTAAACTTATTGATAATATTCTTTGTGTACTACAGAGTGGTATATGTTAATCACATAATCGAAATATTTCAGCACAAAAGCTTTAAAAGATTTAGGGAAAGCAACTAGCGAGTTCCATCATCTCTAATTCAGTTCTTACTGGCATGATGGTGAGTTTGAGGTTTGTGAGTTTGCTGCTAGATTGCAGCAGTCATCATGGAAATACAGAGGATCAGGGTAGTTTGACTCCCCTACCCAGTTTTGCTTCACTCTTCTATTGATGATGGTTTAATGATGTATGCCTAGATGCTTATGTGATTTCCAAAAATTTCTTAAAAAAGGGAAATAAAGGGAAGAAATTCCTCCAGAAGAGCGAAAAAATATATATTAAACTCTGAATTGTCTTTCATATTTATAATTTCCAATTTAACTTAAAATATTAATACTGTATTTAAAAAATTTGAATTAAATTCTGAAAACAAAGCTCTATTACATGTAACAATTATGCAGCATAGAAAATATCAGTAAAAAGGTGAAGGTGAAATAAAATACAGTAATTCTTCCTTTATGTTTCAACATAATAGGATGAATTAACATAACACATGATGCTTCAACATAAAGATATGTTGGAACATCATGTATTATGTTGTACATTATATAATGCCAGAGCTAGATTTACCTATAGGCCGACTAGGCTGCGTCCTGGAACCCCACGATTCTAGGGGCCCCAAAACTATCAATCAGTTTTCAACTTTTATAAACTCTTAACCTTAGCATTACTATTATTCAGTTATGGTATCATAAAGATTTGTGATTGATTAAAAATTGATTTTTATTTTGGTTTTGATTTAGTGGTTGATTTGATGAGATACGAGATGCAATTCCTGATAAGATTATTTTAGATGATGAACAACAATGTAAAATATGAAAATAAATATTTCTTAAGTGATGAACAACGATGTAAAATATGAAAATAAATATTTCTTAAACAATTCTGTGGTTATTCATCATGAGGTTAGCTAATGGCTGGAATCTCACAAAGCAAGAACCAATTACCACTGAGGTTGGCTAATGGCCGGAATCTCACAAAGCAAGAACCATATTACCATATGGTTGGCTAATGGCTGGAATCTCACAAAGCAAGAACCAATTACCATATTACTTAGCTAATGGCTGGAATCTCACAAAGCAAGAACCAATTACATATTTCAATAATTAATATTTTCGAATAGTGTGAGAAATTCGTGGGACCCATTATTCGCACTAATGGAGACCTATCTAGAATTACATAAACACTATATTATATTGGTTTATTGCATTTTTTCAGTGGCATCTATTACTATTATCTAGTGATCAGGAGTGATATGAATACAATTTCCTGGAAAAATCACTAAAAATGGGATAATAGACTTCATTTATTTTTAAACAGAACACTGAAGTGCCACAAATGAATATAAAGTCCAATATGATAGTAATAATAAAATGCTTAATTAATTATATTTTTGTAAATTACCTTCTCCCTTGAAATTATTTATGATTCATTTTAATCATATTTTTTGCTTAAGTTAAAAAAAATATATAGAGGTTATAGATTTAGAAACAAAAAATATTGCATAATCACTTGCACTTTTGTAACTTGAAAATTTTCCTGTAATCTGCAAGATACTACACTGCCTGAACAAATCACATGAAAATAATAACAGCACTAAGGTAGGAGATAATTTCATAACTTAAAAATCAAAAAACAACCATTAGTAGTATAGTTTATTTGAATCTTCATTAGCTACAAATTAAACTACATTACTGGAACGGGTTCTATGGAACCAGGGCCAGATTTACCAATAGGCCGAGTTCTAGGGCCCGCGATTCTAGGGGCCCCAAAACTATCAATCAGTTTTCAACTTTTACTATACAGGGCTGGATTTACCTATAGGCCGAATCCCAGGGCCCCGTGATTCTAGGGGCCCCAAAACTATCAATCAGTTTTCAACTTTTATAAATACTCTTAATAAAAAAAAATGGGTTTTTATTAAAGTGCTAGATAGAAAATAAAATTTTAAAATTCCTTATAAATTATAAGGAGCCTTTAAAATTAGATGTAGCTGATTTGAATTTTTAGGGACCCCAAAGCCTTGCTCGTTCTAGGGCCCCTAAAAATGCAAATCCGGCTCACCAAAGCCTTGTTCATCCTAGGGCCCCCAAAAATGCAAATTCAGCTCGGCAAAATGTAGTATGTTGAACATAAAGAATGAAAATGAAGAGATCATTTTGTTAATCTTAAAAAATCATATTCTTATATTGTAATAATACAGAATGCTATTAAAAAATCTAATAAGTAAATAAATAAATTGCATTTTTAAATAAGTAATAACTGCTTTAAATATAATAATATTAAAATTGATTTTATATACCAGTTCTTAATTTTAAAAATATGTTTCTGTTTCTAGTGGTATCTAATTTAGGTTTTACAACAACTATTATGGACTGTCAGACATCATCATCACCACAAAAATTAACAATTTTTCAAATTTTTGCAATGTAAGTATAATATTATATTCAATTTTCTTTTAATACTTTATATTTTTAAATCATTTCCTTTCAAACAGATTTAATCATAATAACAGTGAAATTAAAATTAAGAAATTATTTTCTGGATAAAATTATAGTCTGTCATTGAGCAAGAACCATCTGATGTCATTAAGTTGATATATATTTAATAAAACCAATTTTAATGAAGTTAGAAAAGTCTGATCTAGAGAAAGGATGGCAATTCACAGACTACATTCTTGCCATGTTGGCTTAGTGCAAAAGAATTTGAAATAGGTATAATATAGAACTCGATAGTTGATATTAAAAACAGTTCTGGTTCAGATACAAAATAAAAAACAACACTAACTTAATCAAACCAATTGATATAATAAATCACAATAAGCACTTGAAGCAGGATAAATACACTATTTTATTATTAGATATATATATATATATTACATATACTAATTTTGTTTTCCGGAAACGTTTTCGGCCTACTATGGCCCTCCTCAGCTGGTACTTTCCGGAAACGCTTTCAGCCTATTATGGCCCTCCTCAGCCAGTAATCTCAAGCAAGTGACTAAAGTTCTAACCAGTATTGGATGCAGGCTGTCCCTGTTGGGATGTTTTATAAATAAACATCCAGTTTAAAGCGCTTGCGTTGGATGACTTGCATCCAACGCAAGCGCTGCTGGTTAGAACTTTAGTCACTCACTTGAGATTACCGGCTGAGGAGGGCCATAGTAGGCCGGTCTGTTATAAAACATGATTGAAAATATTAAGTAAACATTAATCCATAATATTACATACTTTATACATTATTAGTCGTGTAATAATAGTATAATTAATTTAAAATGTAAAGCTGTAGTCTGTTATAAAACATGATTGAAAATATTAAGTAAACATTACATACTTTATACATTATTAGTCGTGTAATAATAGTATAATTAATTTAAAATGTAAAGTAATAACAAATTCAGATATTTGAATATCTATTTTTTTCATTCTTTAATTTCTGAAGTACTTATTATTGAATAATGAAGAAATCAATCTCAATCAGTCAGTCTTTATTTAAAAATCTCAATTTTCCATTTTTTCATAAAATTAAAAAAAATGAATTATATATATAATCTCAAATCTTTTACCTTATCAAAAAAATTATTACATGATTAAAGAGGTTGCAGTTAAAGTAAAATGTTCGACATATATATCTATCATTAATTTGAGTATAACATAAAATAGAATTTTAATTTGTATAAAGTTTTTAAATTGAGTAAAGATCAAATGTTGTTCCAAAAATTAACAATTAATAGATAAGCTTCTTTTAGCAAAACAATAAATTTTTCTTGGCATAATAAGCAACTTTAGATGGCATATACAGTACAGTATAATATAAATAAAAAATTTTTAGTATTAAAAACCTAGAAAAGTAAAGACCTTGATTCTAGCTCCATCAAAATGATAAATTATATAATTGAATATTTTTTCAAGAAGTTTTACTCATGCGGTAGATTGGATGTGTCAAGTATATGTGCATGTATAATTCACTCGTTTTATCTCATCTGTTCCTTTTATTTATCTATTCAAATTCCAAACAGCATTCATACTTCAGTTTCCGTATTTGGTGTCCATATTCTATCAGTTATTCTCCATGTTTTCATTACTTTGAATTTGAAAACCAAGATCAAAGTTCACCATATTCATAATCATCCAACAGTAATATAGTTTGATGGTGGGTATCATCTTGAGATCTCAGACGATTCTGAGATCACTTTGTACGGTTCCTAACTTCTTGTCATTATGGCAAAGTTATATAGCCAACAACCGATGAAGATCATTGGAACATACAATCCATCTTTCCACCGAAAGGCGTGGGTCAAAAAGAGGATTTTTTAGGATTATTTATTTTAATTTTTATGCTATTTATTAGAATAAAAATTAAAATATATACAGTTTATAGTATAATTCATATACAATAATTACATTTAAGAGAAGTCGGGCATCCCGACTCATCATCAGCATTTCTATTTCATCTACTGCCAGATATATATTCCTCTTCCTTTCCGAATAAATGTAAACTCGAAACAGTAATGAAATGCAACATATTTTATTTCAAATTACATTTTACAGTCGAAAGTTTTATACATGGTAAAAAACAATTGTTTGAAAGTATGCATGTTTTTCTTTTATAAAACTTCTGCAGGCTGTTCTTCTAAATCTGGTTCTAAATCATCCCTCATTTATTGTAGTAGTTGGTTCAGTTACCTCAGATGGCTCTGTTAATCCTAATGTGGTTTCAATTGTTGAAGATAACTTTTTGCCTTTATCTTTTCTGCATTTATATTCGCTTCTTCGTGCACGCTGAGTAAAATAAATATTAAATTATTAATAAAATGCTGTAATTTACTGTAATTGTATGAACGGCTACATGGAAGAGTGCTAGCCTTCCATCTTTAGAATCTGATCGATTCTTCGATTTATTCGGTGGAAGAATTTTAAGTCCAGCCTCCTCAATTATCATTTTCAATTTCCAACTGACCATCACTGATGTGGGCTCTCCAATGTTTAGTATTTATCATAGAATTTTATATATATTTAAAATACCCCGACGCGGGGATACGTTCCAAGGAAACAAAGCGCTAAATGAAACAGCGTTAAACGAAGTTATTTCAATCGTTTGCAATATTGAAACGACTCTTCAGATTACTTACAAAATATCCAAATTTAATGTGGAATCATTCTTCAGAGGAAAGCAGCTTCGCCGTTAGAGACTAACGATAAAATATTTTTCAGTAGAGAAAGTTTTGTAATTTTTATTTTTTTAATGTGGAAAAGAAATATAATGAAAGTTGTTTTTTGAAATAATCAAATTTGCAGCATTTCATCAATTTTATAGCTTTCGTCTTTTAATATTAAATATCCCTATTAAATTTCAGAAAAGAAACTTCAATCTTATGCACTGTTTACAATTATAGATTAAATTTCTTTATTCAAAAACTCTAAATTTATACCAACAATATCAAAAAGCTACTCTTTTTATCGAATGATCTGTCCAATTATTCTTATATTTTAGAAGTCGTAGAAGTCGTCGATATGGCAACCAATTTAAAAAGAAACAAGAAATACTTTTTATTTTTTTTTACATAATAAACAAATAAAAGAAACCGATTATAAATTTCAAATGAGAATTTTCCTTCATCATATAATTTTAATTTTATTTCATTCTTTTATGTACGACCAGAATTCGATCTAAATTACATTTTTATTTCCCTATGGATTCACTTCTAGCAACGGATTTGATTTTTGTTATTTCTTAGTTTATCTTGTTGGTTAATTTATATTACAGAAAAAAAAATCTGTAATTTATGAATTAGAACAACAAAAATAACGAAGATCTTGAAAAAATAAGAGAAATTATTATATACAATAAGACCCCGTTTAACGCGGGGGATACGTTCCAAGGAAACAAAGCGCTAAATGAAACAGCGTTAAACGAGGTCATTTTAACACGTAAATAATGAGGATAGGTGAAACAGGACAGTGAATAAAAAATATATACATAGCATTTTTTAATTTTATTTTGTAACTTGTATCATTACTATTGTATTACAATAATTATAATAATAATAATAATAATAATGTTTATTAAACAATTAGGGAGGATCCCCTGTAGATTAGTATTACAATAATTATAATAATAATAATAATGTTTATTAAACAATTAGGGAGGATCCCCTGTAGATTAGGAGGTACGAAAATTACATAGCAGATAAATATATAATGATACATAAAGAGAAATTACATAAAACGAAATAACTATAAGTAATAAAGTTGAATTTATAACAAGCCAAACACGTCTCTAATGAAGTTAAATATGTTAAAAACACTATTGCCAAGTCTTGGAAGGCAAGATGAATTTTATTGGGAGGCTCTTTTTCCAACGATACAGCCATCCGTCACTTGCTGAAAAATCGCCTTCATTTTCAAACCTCGCATGTAAAATAAGTGCTTTCTCTTTCAAAATTGGGCAACTTATTGGAGTACCCCTCCGACGTTCTTGCTGAAACCATAATCATAAAGCATCATTAACAAATTCATTTGTAGGTTTTCTAAGTGTATAGCACTTTGAAAGTGTTTTCTCTGATTCAATCTGTGTACAAAAATCTTGAATGGATTTATGATTCCAGCATCAGTCGTTCACTGTACTCTTTCCTATACGGAGTTCATCACAGATACATTTTACTGGTTCACTTTTGTCTATACATTCTAAAGCATTTAATTTTTGTTCTATCGTCACTACATTTCATTTTTGTTTTTCGCTCATTTTTCCAACGAAAATTTTTTCACAAACTAAATTACAGTAACTGAGTAGAAATAACCATGTACACTGCTTGCACAAAGAAATAACAACGTGCACTGCTCAAATAAATAGAGCAATTAATAAATACCCGGAGGATAGATACAAACACGTGACAGGCAGTGACAATTGCTATATGAGTCATTTTGTTAGCTGAATGGCAGGTTAAACCGATGGCCGGTTGAACCGAGGCCGGTTAAGAAGGCGCCTTCTATACTAACACGTCATTTCAGAGATTTTATGTGAAAGATCTTTTTCCAAATTTAAATATATTTTGTATCTTTTGCATACAATTTTATTGCAATTTAGAAACAATTATGCTTATGGGTCATTCCATGACAAGTGGCCTAAATTTTAAACTTTATACAATACAAACCTCAAGGGAATTTATTCCAAATGAACCTAATTAACTAGCAAAATTATATCACTTGAAATCTTAACGGTAATTTTTTAATGATTTGAAAGAATTTATACAAATTTTAGCACCATCTCGTAATTAGAATATTTATTATTTTTATTAAATCAATTTAATTATTAATTAATAGATGGCGCCACTCATTAATTTAATAAAAATAATATTCTAATTATGAGATAGCATTAAAATTAGTATAAATTCTTTCAAATCATTAAAAAATTACCGCTGAGATTTCAAAGGATATAATTTGGCTAGTTAATTTCATTAATGGCCTAAATTTTGAAGAGGATTCCTGCTCGAACTTCAATTTTCTTGAAACTATGTGTGAATATGTATGCACATTCAAAATGAAATTATGCAAAAGTTTGGTTCATGCCATGGTATGGTTGAGGCACTAGGATCTTTTCTCCAATCGCCTCTTGTACAATGCAAATTTAATTCCCAATAATCTTCACACAATATTTTGAAATATTACTCTAGCATAACAATACCAGCTAGAATTCTGAATTTTTATATTCTTATTTATTTTTTAGTACCAAATCCAAAAATCTTGCTATAACAGCTTTGCCAATTATTACAACATAGCTTTGCATTTTTTTTTATTTGAAGTTTTTTTACCATTTTCATCCCATCTGTAAAAAACATTTTTTTTATCATTGGAATCTATCATAGTTTTCCTTAGAAAACAAAAGAGGGAATAGAATGAAAAAAAAATTATAGTCTAATAGTTAAAACAGTACTTTATTGAGACATGAAACTTGGCCGTTTAATGATCACATACAAATTACTTGGAAAGATGTCACATGTCAAGCCTATTTTTTAGGCTTTAAACAACAATACTCAAAACTAGAAAATTATTATTCATATAGTTCAAAATCAGCTCTTTCCAATGCTAGCAGAAAAAACTTAAATTCAAAGTCAACATTGCGATATTTGCTCTCAAACATCGGTCAATTTTGTCATTCAAAATTTGAGCTTATATTTAAAGGCAATTATCTCAAACAAGCATGAGATCTGTCATTTATTTAGACATAGAAGTGATGAATAGGATAACTATATAAGAAGATACCAGTTCTTGTTTCAAAGTTATGACTTTCAAAAGTCTTGTTTGAATTTGTTGCAACAAATTTTGAAAACTACTTTTAAGACTTGGTAATGACAAATGTACATCTTATAACTTTTAGTAACAAAATTTTTGGATTTAATACAAAAATGGAAGAAAATAGACTATGAAATTTTTGACTGTTTAAACAAAAATAACTTTTTATAGATTTTTTGTCCTTACTTATTTTATTATTTGTACACTTTTTTCGGTTTCTATATTGACTGGTGTCCTGATGAGGAGTGAAGTCAATTTAGACCTTCATCTAGAAATGCATATCCTCATTGAAAAATAAAAGATGTTAAACTGTTGTTGTTGTTTGAAGGCCGAGTTGGTTGACATAATAACCAGAAGAAATCTATGATAACAACTTATAATATCTTTTTAAGATCTATAATTACTATAAAATTAATTAATTATTAATTACATAATATTTATTAAATATTTTTTATATTAGTTAAAAGTTATATAAAAATTTTATATATTTTATTTTATATGATGATAGTTATGTACTCTGTACTGTATAAGTTATTAGTAAAATTACAAATTATGAAATGTCTTATTAGAAAATTTTTACAATAGAATTAATAGGAATTGAGTTGTCATTTTATAAACTTTCCCCTAACAAATTATTTTCAAGGAATAAATTATCTTCAGAAAATGAAAGATACCTATATATGTAGTATAGTATAAATAATTCCTCTTAAAATCATCATTTAAACAAATTCAATATAGAGAACTAAAGAAAAACAAGATTAAAAATTTTCTTTTTTTTTACCATTATTTATTCATTAAAAACAAAAAAAAACAATATTAAAGTATTGAGAGTTATCATTCGATTTATTAATATAGATCATTATCAGAATTATAGTTTCATTTTAATATATCAAGAAATTTAAAAATCTTAGTTTAACAAAAAGAATTTGCAATATAGTATTGTATTTCATTTGAATTAGTAAAATAATTAATAAAGTGCACTATTATAAAAAAAAATTTTTTCTTACATTTTCTTCAACTGTGTGTTTTAAATGCTTTGCTGTCTCTGAAACTGTTCGTCCAGCTTTGCTAACAGCACCAAACAAAAAACCTATAAAATGAATTATTAATTATATAACATTTTCAATATTTTTATATTATAAAACTTGTATAAAATTTTATATATTTTATATAATCCTCTATCATATCTAACCGCTATATATGAATGCCTATCCACCTCTGACTGCGCATTACGGTTACGAGCTTGCAGAGTTAATGTATTGTTATAAACGTTGGAGAGGATACCCTCCAAGACTCTAAATGAGTACCCATGCTTACGTCCCTGCACAAATATATACTCAATTTCATCCCTCCTATCACACCACTTCGTGATATGCATATATGCTCTAAACATCATGGACCTAAATGCTGCGAGTTTATATTGGATAGGGTCACAAGACCATGCCGGTATTAGTACCGGGCAGTACGTTGGCTTGCGATAAATATTGGTGATATATTCTCCG
>AYEL01080787.1:0-70544 GCA_000484575.1 Olivierus martensii
TTTTCAATTAAATCACTAAGCACAGCCAGTGATTTAATTGAAAAGATTATATCCAGCTCAATTCATATAGAGACTTTGTTGGAATGATCATGAAACAGTTTTGGAATATGTACAGGAATTTGAACGATAAGTATTTTCTAATAATGAACCAGAGATTGTTGAAACTCTATTTGGTATAAAAATAAATAAAATTGAAAATGTGTGGATAAAGTGTAAATTAAATATAAAAAAGGCTCCATACAGACTTCTTTTCAAATAAATAGTTCTCATGTTGAATCCATTGATAGACTGTAGTTTGTATTTGACATTTTTGAGTTTCATTTAAAATAATAAATGTTTCCAATTTGAATTGAATAAAGGTTTTGCATTGATATGAAAATTTAGTGTTTAGTATGTTTAGAAAAAATTTTGATTTCATGAATCTCTTTATGTTGGACACCTTTCTAACTTGAATACATTTTGAAGGAACCAAATATGTCCAACTTAGATAGGTTTCACTGTATATAGATAATTTTTATTTTATGAAGAGAACAGATAAATTGGCACAATTGTTATTCTTGTCCCATGTGATAGTGAAAGGAATATGTTTGTGCAAGAATCAATTTTGCTTGTATGTAACTAGTCATTTTGAGTCAAAGTAATTTTTATTAATTATTAATGATTACCTAATGTTATCATTAATAATCACATAATTACAGCACTGTAAGGTTAAATTTGCCTTTAAGTACTTTTCAATTTTTGTACAGCATGCTTCATCCTGAAGATTGTTTATCCAGCCTGCAGCAGAAAATGATTGTCCACCCTACTCTACAGTATCTTAATAAACATAAATAATACAAAACTATAAGAATCATATACAAAAAAAGTACACTTTCCATATCTCAGATCATTGAATTGGGAACCTAAATCCATGGAATTTCATTGATCAATTACAGAATTTACTGATCACATCATAAAGCTACATTTAGACGGTGCCTCTCTACATGCAATGTTGTATGCAGAATTACACATGCCTCAAGGCACAACAGCCGCATGAGGCATGCAGCTTGCCCCTTTGTGTTCACACGTGGAGGACATATTGCAGACAATGCCGTCACAAAGAGAGTTGTATGCTGCCACTTTAGCGGCAGCATACAAATGACAGAAGGAAAAGAAGAAAAAGGAAATATTGGATTTGAAAATATTTTGATTGACGCGCTAATAATAATAGTATTTAAATAATAGAGGGAATAATTTTGATCTTAAAAATTATTATATTAACTAAATAAATTATATTTTTATCAGAAAAAATAACTTCTGTTGAATGTGACGCAATTTCTGCAGGTGAGACACCACTCCTCGCTCCCCTGGATGGTCTATTGAGAAAATTCGTCTCTAGCGTGGATCCACTGGTCAGCACCGGATGTGTGCTATTAGTCTCTTTGTTCTGTGCATTACGTATAGTCATTTAGATTTTTTTATAATTAAAAGAAGTTGTTTGCCCTCTTGTGTCCTGAATAATTATTTTATTCAAAAACTCAACAATTTTGTTTTGTTTCAGCTTCCATCCAGGGCCAGATTAAGACCCTTAGATGCCCTAAGCACTAACTAATTTTTGGTGCACCCTTACACTTGTAATTCAAAATATATAAAACGGTACTTATATTTTAATAGACTAAACAGCCAGAGCTGAGTGTGCTATTGCATGATCTCCAAACTACGGCCCGCGATATGATTTTATCCGGCCAGCCAATTGGAATAATTTTTCAATAAGAATCCGGAAAAAAAACACGGGATGTTGATAGATTTCAAATGCATTAACTAAAATTGGATTCAAAATATATTCCTGAATAGCAAAAAGTAATTGTAATCCAAGTTACAATCTTTCTGACTGTAAAAGGTCAGTTAAAATGGACAAACGAAGAACAAATTTAAAAGAATTCAAAACGAAATAAAAAAGTTATTCCTTATATCTGCTTTGTTATTGTATTGGTTTATGTGCTTTCAATAAAATTCATATAGCTAATTCTAGAGATTTTTTTTGCTATGGCCCACAGAATGATGCTAAAGTACCCAATGTGGCCCTCACAGTGAAAAGTTTGAAGACCCCTGTGCTATTGGAATAGTCATTAAGCACCTTTGAGGCTGTTTGAGACTTTAAAAGCGAGAATGAGGTTATGAATGGCACATGCAATTAACACCAGTGACAGTTGGCAACTAAACTAAGAACTTCTTATGAGTTAGTACCCGTTACTTGTATTGTTTCAAACGCGTCTAGACTTGTTCAAAATTTGTATAGTTTCCAATCTGCAAGGACAGTGTACTTTATTTTGCAGGACACAAGGGAGAACACTTTATAAACAGAACTTATTCATTTTTCAATAAATTTTGAAAATGGCTATAAATTTAATTAATTTAATAATTTAAATGATAAATTCGGATATGAAAAATTTCTATGGTGCCCTCTTCCCTCGATGCCGTAAGCACATGTTACTTTGCTTATAGATTAATCCAGCACTGCTTCCATCTAATAAAGAAGAATGCCTGGTTGTTGTTAAAGATTTCAACGATAAATGGAATTTTCCCATTTCCTTTAATTTTATTTAAAATAGATTTCATTTTTTTATAATTAAAAGAAGTTGTTTGCCCTCTTGTGTCCTGAATAATTATTTTATTCAAAAACTCAACAATTTTGTTTTGTTTCAGCTTCCATCCAGGGCCAGATTAAGACCCTTAGATGCCCTAAGCACTAACTAATTTTTGGTGCACCCTTACACTTGTAATTCAAAATATATAAAACGGTACTTATATTTTAATAGACTAAACAGCCAGAGCTGAGTGTGCTATTGCATGATCTCCAAACTACGGCCCGCGATATGATTTTATCCGGCCAGCCAATTGGAATAATTTTTCAATAAGAATCCGGAAAAAAAACACGGGATGTTGATAGATTTCAAATGCATTAACTAAAATTGGATTCAAAATATATTCCTGAATAGCAAAAAGTAATTGTAATCCAAGTTACAATCTTTCTGACTGTAAAAGGTCAGTTAAAATGCAGAAAAGAAGAAACAAATTTAAAAGAATTCAAAACGAAATAAAAAAGTTATTCCTTATATCTGCTTCGTTATTGTATTGGTTTATGTGCTTTCAATAAAATTCATATAGCTAATTCTAGAGATTTTTTTTGCTATGGCCCACAGAATGATGCTAAAGTACCCAATGTGGCCCTCACAGTGAAAAGTTTGAAGACCCCTGTGCTATTGGAATAGTCATTAAGCACCTTTGAGGCTGTTTGAGACTTTAAAAGCGAGAATGAGGTTATGAATGGCACATGCAATTAACACCAGTGACAGTTGGCAACTAAACTAAGAACTTCTTATGAGTTAGTACCCGTTACTTGTATTGTTTCAAACGCGTCTAGACTTGTTCAAAATTTGTATAGTTTCCAATCTGCAAGGACAGTGTACTTTATTTTGCAGGACACAAGGGAGAACACTTTATAAACAGAACTTATTCATTTTTCAATAAATTTTGAAAATGGCTATAAATTTAATTAATTTAATAATTTAAATGATAAATTTGGATATGAAAAATTTCTATGGTGCCCTCTTCCCTCGATGCCGTAAGCACATGTTACTTTGCTTATAGATTAATCCAGCACTGCTTCCATCTAATAAAGAAGAATGCCTGGTTGTTGTTAAAGATTTCAACGATAAATGGAATTTTCCCATTGCCTTTAATTTTATTTAAAATAGATTTCGTATCCATTTGATATTTCTTACCTAATTCGTGAATAGCATCGCGTCATGCTTTCCGGTTTTTATATAATTTGTGGGAAGATTGCCATAAAACAACTTCACAATGGTAATCTTCAATAAATTGAAGTGTTTTCTCTACACCCCAATCCATAAATCAAAGAAAAATATAAGAAAAAAGTTTAAAATAATTAAAACAACAAGATGTTGCAAGACTAGTTGCACGTATAACCCAACTAGGATGGGGAACACATGTGCCTTCTTGTGCCTAGTCTTGCAACACATTTTGAGGCATGCGCCCTTGCATGCCTTCTCGTGTGCCTAGTTGCATGCGTCTTGTTGCAAGAAAAGTTGCACCGTCTAAACGTAGCTTAAATGAGAGTAGTTGTAAGTTGATGACTACCAATACTTGAGTTTGTGCTCACATAAAATATGGTTACCCTGTTTTCTATAAAATTGTAAGTTTTCACCTCATTTTTTTTCTGTTATGAAGGAAAATGTAAGAAAACAGGGCTTTATTCTGTTTCACTTCCTTAAAATTTTTAATTTTTTAATTAATTAATTTAGTTTTTGTCATGGACATAATAGCAAAACTATATTAAACAACCCTGTTTCAAATGACCTAAACAATACTTAAATATATACCAAACGTAAAATTTATACTTCTATATGGACATGTAAATATTCATTTGTATAATGTATGAAAATATGATACTGCTTATTGTGTCATTAAACAGGTTTAATAAAGCAGAAAGATCTTCAAGTTTAATAAATTTATTTTCCACTTTTATAATTGAGCTGAATTATTTATATTGAATAAGAAGTCACTTTTAATAATTGAGCTGAATTATTTACATTGAATAAGAAGTGGGAAGAAATTATGCATTATTAAAATATATTATATTTACTTAGGCAGTTTCTCCTCTTGCATAAAGTTTTTCTGACTTAGAAAAAGAAATTATGGAAAAAAGTTCTGCATAATTTTTTATCTCAATTTTTATTAATTTTTTTAAGATTTTATCTCATAGAGGCAGTCCCTGATTTATGCAGATTTGACAACATATATCCATACTTGGGTAAAGATTCCGCAACTAAAAACAAAAATACACTGATCATAGTGGTTAAAGCTGTAATGCAGAGACACAAGAATTTTTTCCTAATGCCATCATTTATCATATGTACAAGTGCTTTATAGATTTATTAGATTAGTTTTAGTTGATGATTAGTTCTAGACCCAAACTTCTCTTAAAAACTGAAGGTGTTAGATACAGAATTGAATCCAGATCCTCCAAGATTGTAAGAAATTGTTCTACTACTTGAACTTCTGTTTATTCTTTAATATAACTATTTTTAATGCTATGTCTCTGTAACACAGTATAAGTTACTATTTATAGTATTAGATCATACTAAAATAGTATTGTATAGATATACTCCAATGTATGTTTTGACTTACATAAAGTTTTGCTGAACAGTTCATTTATATTAGTGCAGAATTGCTTGTATTCAGATTAATATGGCATTTTTTATCATGCATTTATAATAAAATTCACATAATTTCTTCTTTATGTTCGAGATTCATTTTCTTCAAGTCATTAGGGGTGCATATGTCTTTTTAATATTTATCTTTGTTTAAACTGTGTAAGTAAAGATTAATGTTTATCAGTGTGTGTGAATAAACACTCTGATAGAAAATAAAAATTGTAGCCATGATATAGTTTTTAGCAATTTATGATACTGATTGATACTACTAAAAAGTGGTTACAGTTTCAAAAGCAAACAATCTTAAAATCTGCAATTAAAATCCATAAAAACAACAGGATTCACTAATTAATCATTAATTGGAAATAGGTTGTACTAAAAATTTTTAAATAAAACAAGATATCAACTACCTGTAACACTAATACAATAACGAATAAAGAGCACTAATGGCAGTAGTGACTTTAACAAACTAATTTATTTCAAAGTAACGTAGTACTTTCGGTCTAACAGCTAGACCATCATCAGCATATACAATAACTCAAAAAGAACATAAATAGAATATGTGTTCTTACATTTCAAAATTCAAATTTTTATATATACCATGTTAGAATTGTGCAAGCATAGAACTTAATATTTATTTATAATTTAAAAATTTTTTAAATTATAAATAAATACAAATTCAAATATGATATTAAAATATATTATAACATTAATTTGAACAAAAATTATATACAGGTAGGCCTCGATTAGTGCGAATAATGGGTCCCACAAATTTCTCGCACTATTCGAATTTGCACTATTTGAAGTATTAACTATATGTAAAATATGGTAATTGGTTCTTGCTTTGTGAGATTCAGGCCATTAGCCAACCTCACAATGAATAACCACAATACTAATTGTTTAAGAAATATTTATTTTCATATTTTACATCATTTTCCATCATCTAAATCAGCGCTTCTCAAACTTTTCCACTTGGTGATCCCTTTTACCCCGAGAAAATATTTTAGCGACCCTGGGTATAGAGGTATATAAACTAAGAATACGAATTAAAACATTTGCTAAAATTTCTGCGATCCCCAAATTTTGTTAGGTGACCCCATATAGGGTCGCGATGCACACTTTGAGAAGCACTGATCTAAATTAATAACTTAAGAGGAATTGCATCTGATACCATTATCAAACCAGCCGCCAAATCGAAAGCGGAAGTCGAGTGCCGCTTTTATGTTGCTCAATCACATTTTTTGCTCTAATGTAATCACTAACCTCTTCTTTTTTTCGTTTCCTGTTTTATCATCAAAAGTTAGCATAATCATTAACCTCTTCTTTTTTTCGTTTCCTGTTTTATCATCAGAAGCTCTTCCTTTCATCCATTTCAATACTTTTTAAAAGAGAAAATTCTGTACTATACTGTATTTATACGATAGCAAAGCTAAATAATAGTACAGTAATGTTAAACAGTTAGCTTTTATCCATTTTGATACTTTTTAAAAGAGAAAATTCTGTACTATACTGTATATATACGATGATAAAGCTGAATAATAGTAATGTTAAATAGTTAACAGCAAAAAACCCATCCAAAAGCTGAATAATAGTAATGTTAAATAGCTAATGGCAAAAAAGCCCATAAAGCTAAATAATAGTACAGTAATGTTAAACAGTTAATAGGAAAAAGCCAGCCAAGTAATAGTAATATTGAATAGCTAATGGCAAAAAGTCCATCTTTCTGGTGTTTCACCCTTCAAAGCCAAGTGACTGATTAACAGCAAAAATTCTATATTTCTGGTGTTTACCCCTCAAAGCTAAGTGACTGTTCTTGGACTGCTCCTCGTCTGGTTTTACTAACCAAAAACTTGTGACCGTTCTTGGACTGCTCCTCGTTCGGTTTTACTAACCGAAAATCAACATTAATTTGTTAATTGACATCATAAAAGGAGACGGACATTTGTTAAACTTTAATTTGTTAATTGACATCATAAAAGGGGACGGACCTTTGTTAGTAAGATAATTTGTTAATTGACATCATAAAAGGAGGCGGAGCTTTGTTAGTAAGATGGTCTATGCTTACAACTCGCATTAATTGAATATTTGCTCTCACTAACTGAGTCTATACTTACAACTTGCATTAATCGAATATTTGCTTGCACTAAGTGAAAAACGGTATCATTTTAATAAGTCGCACTAATCGAATATCGCATTATTTGAACTCACACTAATCAAGGACTACCTGTATTCATATATAAATTTTATTTGTTTAAATAATATGGAGAGAAAATATAATTCTGGATAGAACACAGAATTCTATAATTGTATTTCTTTTTATTTAAAAATATTTTTATAAATTGTTTTCTATTTTTTTTCTACTTTGCTCTTGCTATTTATATACAAAAACTGTTAAGAGTATAGTATACTTTCTCAAAAATATTCTTATCATGAATAAATTAATTTTATTTAATTTGTCTCTCAGAGTATTTGTATATATTTATGAGTTTTAATGATAAGGCAGTTTTCTTACTTACATATATTGTAAACTGAGACAGCAATGTTTCAAATATTCCTAATCCAACCAAATTCCACTTTAGTGAATTATTTTAGAATTAAACTGCCAAATTAATGATTACAGGTAGGCCTCAATTAGTGTGAGTTTGAATAATGCGATATTTGATTAGTGCAACTTATAAAAATGATACCGTTTTTCACTTAGTGCAAGCAAATATTCGATTAATGCAAGTTGTAAGTATAGACTAGTCTTACTAACAAATGTCCGTCCCCTTTTATGATGTCAATTAATAAATTAATATTAATTTTCAGTTAGTAAAACAAGACAATGAGTAGTCCAAGAACTGTCAGTTGGCTTTGAAGGGGTGAAACACCAGAAAGATGGACTTTTTGCCATTAGCTATTTAACATTACTATTATTCAGCTTTGTTATCGTATACAGACAGTATAGTATAGAATTTTCTCTCTTAAAAAATATTGAAATGGATAAAAGGAAAAACACTTTTAATGGTAAAACAGGAAACAAAAAAAAAGAAGAGATTAGTGATTACGCTACAGCAAAAAATGGATGTGATTGAGCGACATAAAAGCAGCGCTCAACTTCCGCCTTCAATTTGGTGGTTGGTATGATGATGGTATGAGATGCAATTCCTGATAGGTTATTATTTTAGATGATGAACAATGATGTAAAATATGAAAATAAATATTCTTAAGCTAGTATTGTGGTTATTCATCGTGAGGTTGGCTAATAGCCTGAATCTCACAAAGCAAGAATCAATTACCATATTTTACATATAATTAATACTTCGAATAGTGCAAGTTCAAATAGTGCGAGAAATTCGTGGGACCCATTATTCGTACTATTCGAGGCCTACCTGTATTTAAATTTAGGCTAAGATGACACCATCTGTTAATTAATAATTAAGCTATAATTTTTACTATATTTTTGCTGGATCTGGAATATTTGGATAAAAAATCTTCTAGTTAGATTCAATTATGATTTGTTAGCAAATTTGGGCAGCCAAGTCTGTCTGCCCAAATTTGCTGTGAGTGCTCATGGCTATGTTTAATCCATTCAGGAACATTGATTTTAGCCTAGTCTGATAATTGTTAAAATTACTTTGATTACATGTATCCTGAAATTGGAAATCTGCTGATATCTTGGTTGTCTAACATTAAAATGTTGACAGTAATCTAAAAATTCTGGTTCAACTTCAAGCCAAGGCAAATTTTTAATTTCAGGAAAAATAGTAAAAATTATAATTTAATCATTAAATAACAGATAGTGCCACCATAGTTTAAATTTAAATAATTAATCATTAATCCAATAGATGATTGCACTTAGCATAATTATTAAATAATCATTAATTTGGTAGTTTAATTCTAAAATAATTCACTAGAGATAGAATTTATCTGGATTAAAAATATTTGGATAAAAAAGTCCCCCTAGTTAGGTTCAGCTATGATCAATGTTTCATTCTATTATGAGAAAACATTATTTAAATAACATAAAGCATAACAAATTTGATTTATGGAAGATTGTCAGATTAACTTCCAAATTTTTCTTTTGATAAATAACAAGAAGATTAGTCCAAAAATTTAATCTTTCTAACTGCTACTTAATATGATAATCCTTTAAGCACAAGCACTTCTGCAGTTATATTTCGTTTACTATTTTATTAAAATTACAAGCTTAAAAACGTTTTCGGTAACTTTGTTACCATCCTCAGTTAACAAGGTTAATGGAACTACATCGTAAAATTCAAAATTCAATTTTTTGAATTTTACGATGTAGTTCCATTAACCTTGTTAACTGAGGATGGTAACAAAGTTACCGAAAACGTTTTTAAGTTTGTAGTTTTAATAAAATAGTAAACGAAATATAACTGCAGAAGTGCTTGTGCTTAAAGGATTAACAAGACGTTTATTAGAGAAACTAAAAATTATGCTTCAAGTATATTTTAATACATGCAAATAGGATATTATATAGTCTAAAGAAAAAAATAACTCAAGACATATAATGAGGATGGCTAAATCAATAGTGCTTTGGACTATTTTTCTAGATAATAAAAATAAAAAAGCAAAAATAAAATTACTTTTGACACTACATATGGTTTATATGAAAAACTAAAATAAATATTTGTTTAAAAAATTATGCCTACAACAAAATAAAGCTACAGTTGGAAAATGATGTCATCATATTTGGATATATAATTGTCCTTAGTATGACAACAAAACTTTTACCAAGGATCAATATACTTTCTCAGAAAAATATTCATTTTTGTAATTAATATCATAACTGAAAATAGGCATAACCCCATTACATTAAAAGACCATGAAAAAAGGCGAGTACAGATGATAGCTGGTTAGACAAATAGTTAATAACAACTTAAACAATGTTCATAAAATCAATTATGCAGCAATTCAAAGAACCATGAAATGGAAAAGGATATAATCCTGTCCAGAAAAGGCAAAAATTAAAAAATAATATTAATCCATAGAAATAAGTATAATGAACTCTTGTCTACATAGAGACCTATTTGAAAAGTAAAAAAGATCCTGAAAGGGCTACAAAAATAGGTCATAAATGTTTATTAATATTTTAAATTAATGTTTGTTAAAGTTTTCATTTCATTTATTAATGTAAAGAATATACTAAATGCAAAAGTTCTGATTTCTGTAAAGTAAATCTAAAGTGTTTGAGTTCTTCAGATTTTCTAAAACATAAGCCACTGGCTCTATTAGATAAATAATTGAAAATTTTGCTTTGTTTTTTATCATAGCTCTCTATCATAGTAGTAGAGTTAAAAATAAGAATTTACTATACCATCATTTAAAATTTTTTGTTCAAAAATTGCAATTATGACTAAACAATCCAAAGAACTGCGAAAACTATGATTTATAAGTAAAATTTGTTTATTCCAATAAACAAATTTCTCAGGATGAACTTTTTTGAAAATTTGACATTTTGCTAATAAAATCTTTAACAAAGCCTATGATATTAAGTATGATATTGGAATGATTTATTTATATTTTTTTAAATTGAATTTTATACAAAGTTAATACCAATTCAGAAATATGAATACTTGCAAATAAATGGAATTACAATAATTCCATTTTAATGTATTCATCAATTTGTTTTAAGAGCAATTGATTGAGAATTATAAATCAGATTTCAATTTCAACTGTAAATTTATTTGATTAATATACTCAAACCTGTTTTTATGCAGTCCTTTTTTGTGCGATTTTTTTGTGTGATGTAAAAAAAATTCCATCAAATGCATATTGTGAATAAAAATTAATTAAAAAATGTAATTTAAAAAAAAACATCAGAAGGCTGTCAAAATAACATGCAAATTAAAAAGAATCCAATACATGGCCCACCAGATATTATTGTACTTGTACATATTGCACCATCTAGTAACAGTAATTGATAACCATCCTATGATTAATGTACATACCCTCTTGACTGAAAAATGTTCCGGTGTGTAAATTCAATTTTTCCTTGTTTGGAAAACCAATTTCTAGCTACATCGTGAGGTTTTTGAGGTTTCGAATTACATATTTTCTATGTGGGACTTTTTTCATGCAGTCCCTATTTACTGCATAAAAAAATTTTTTTTTTAATGTGTTGCAAACGATATATTTTATAGCTACTTATGAAGTTTCAGGATTTTTTTTTATGTAATTTCTTTTATGCGGTTCCTATCCCCTGCACAAAAACAGGTTTGAGTGTACTTTGATCATTGACAACATATTGAATATAACTATCTTCAATATATTGGTAATCATTAACTTTAACAAATAAATTAATCAAAATTATGAATAATATGATAAAGAAATGTTGAAGATAATTCTATTTTTAGTTCTTGTAAAGATTTTTCTTACAGCATATTTTATCAATGTTAAATTAAAAAAGATATTGTATGATTAGATTATTGGATTATATCTAAAAGTGATCAATATTTATTTCAAAAGCATTCCATGTTATTTTGAATTTGTTTCTTCATTTTCAGATATAATATAAATATTATAAAAGTGACATAAAATTATTTGAAAGCATTAGTATTATCTGTACAGCAAATAAAAAATCCACAATATAGATAGCATTACACAATATAACATTTCTCTTCACTAGCATTATGCTTTTGTTATTTAGGCCAGTGCATAAATTTTTATCTCAAATTGAAATAATTTGTTTGAACTATTTGAAAGCATATTATTGTTTATTGTATAAATTAGAAGTAGATTATTTATTAAACAAGAAGAAATAATCATAAATATCATATATAGGGTGTCCTGATTCTGGGTATTCTATATATATATATACTGATATATAAATTATAACAAATCCAATTTTTGAAAATAAAATGTGCAATTAAATGTATATGCTCCTATTCTTACAAAATGAGCAATTATTAGCTGAATACAGTTAAGTTTCTCTTTTATGCCAAAACTTCCTACTATAAATCTCTGCTTTCAGAGACAGAGCATATATATCTAATGCCTAGATATTTTCTGTATTAAATATAACTCTGTTGATTCAGACAGTGAATTTAACTTTTCATAAATATTCCCATAAATAAATTTGCATAATTATTGTTATTTGTGTAATATACAATGTTATTTATTTCTGCATCATCTAAGCAACTGGTTTCTTTTTCCCCTTTAGCTTTCAAAATGGTTAATGCAGAACTGGAATGTTAAAGAATTTAAGTGTTTCTTTACAGAATCTGTATTCATAAGGTGTATTCTCTTGGGAATTGGAAACAGAAATTATTGTTAAAACATTGCATTCTTCACCAGAGAGGTAAAGGAAATGATCATCTGAAGGAGGAGAGAAGTGTGAGGATCATGGAAGATATTTTGTAAAATATAAAATAAGAAAATTCATTCATTCCCAATCATGTTTTACACCTTTTGACTTTTGTTTAAAATATAAATTTATAATAGTTTGTAAGATTTTGGGAGACAAAAATAAGATATAAAATTTAATAAATAACATTAAGTAAACAGTATGCAAATCAGTTATAAAAAATAAAGATATAACAATAATTAAAAGTGAAATTTTATCGGGCTTATAAAATTATTTGAAAAACTTTTTGAAAAAAATAATTAAATTGATGAAATTAAATGACCCTATAGTTCTGCTTATATCAGCACTGATTTTGCATATAGATCAGGTAAGTGTGCAAAAATTTATTGTGATGGGTTACATGAATTAGTTCTCATTACCAACTATTAATTTGCTTATTATTGTTTTAAATTATATTAATATAGAAATTTAACAATTTATCTAAAAAAATTAAAATGAAAAAGTATTTTCTTTTAAATTAATAATAAAGTATTTTGCATTTCCATAACCAAACTGCCTCCTCATCCAATTTTAATAGCATTCAGGATAATATGTATAATATAGTTGTGCATTATAATTTTTCTATAAAATTAAATGGGAATCATTAAAGTTAAAATGTCCTTATAAAGCATATTATGTATTTTTGATAATGAACATGGCAGCAATAATAAACATGATGATAGTAACCAATTATATCAATATACATTGATATTAACAGGTTTCCATTTTTTCCTTTATAAGATAGAAATTCAATTTCCAAAAATCTCAAAGCATTGCCTTTTAAGATTTTGAAATATTGCCGAGTTTCAATTGACTTTTTTTTTTTATCATCTAATAGCAATACTTTAAAAATAAAAAATTGGTTTGAAACATCAGGATCAAAACCACAAAAAATAACAAAAAAAAAATTTAAATTATTTATGAATTCCTTCTATATAAACAACTCAGGTTATGCTCATCATTGGATGTAAAACAGTACTACTACAGTAACAGATGAAAATCTCTCAAAAGAGTTACATAATAATAAAGGAAAGGACTAGCAATTCATACTCTTATTATTATTATTATTATTATTATTATTATGTTACAGTATATCAATGTGGGCATGAAATATCTCCGGGTCAAAGTACTATTTCAGACACGAGTCAAGACATAGCTACTTGTGATGTTTAATTGTGAGTTTAAAGATGTCTGTGTCAATGTTGAGAAACTTCTCTACTGTATTGAATAGAGATGCTTTTTGAAGTAATGAGATGTAGATCTAGTGTTTTGAGGCTTTTGTGTAGGGTGTGAGGGAATGTATTGAATAGAGATGCTTTTTGAAGTAATGAGATGTAGATCTAGTGTTTTGAGGCTTTTGTGTAGGGTGTGAGGGAAGGATCTAATGTTTTGAGGCTTTTGTGTAGTGTGTGAGGGATTACTCCTGTGAGAAAATAATGATAGGTACTGTGACTACCTTTTGCATTCCCCAGAGATGCTTAATTCTAGTGTTTTGAGGCTTTTGGATAATGTTTAAGGGATTACTCCTGTGGAGGAGAGAATGATGGGTACTATAACTACCGAAAGATTACTCCTGTGGAGGAGAGAATGATGGGTACTATGACTACCTTTTGAATTCTCCAGAGATGCTTAATTTCTTGTGAGAGCTATGTATTTGCTAGTTTTTTGGGTGAATGCATCATGGATGTTCTGTGTGTCAGGTATTGAGATGTCTATAATGTAGGTAACTTTGTTTTGCTTGTCTATGAGAAAAAAACTTTTTATGTATTACAAAAAAGATATAAAATGTAATTAAGAATTAAATTAATCAATTACAATAAAAATAAAACTAAAATTGTTTGATATATGATGTTGCCAACTCCAGGGCTTCTTTTGCTTCAGCGTGGCTAATTTTGTTGTCGTCTTTTTCTTTCAGGATGTCGTCATCGTCGTCTTTGTCTTCTTCACCGATAACTGTTTGAACGATTATCATCATCATTTAAAAATTCATTTTCGAGCTCGTCATCAGCAGTTATCCACTCCTGTAAATCTTCTTCAATGAGCTCATTATAGTCAGGAAGTTTCCTCAAATCAGTGAGCAGAGTGTCATTATCACCTGTTTCAGGTGCTTCTGTAGGATTGTATTCAGCTACAGGATTATCTTCATTATTATTTTCAATGGCTTGCTCATTTGGCCATAGATTTTTCCAAGATTTGACAAATGTAGATTGAGGCATTTCTTCGTAGACTTTAGCCACCATGTAGATAACGTCCTTAATATTTATAGTTTTTAGAACAGCAAGTAGTCCATTGTTATCAGTCTCCAATTTGTAGAGAATTTCTGAGAGCAGTTTGTGCCTGTAGCACCTCTTGAAGGTTTCTATAAACCCCTGGTCCATAGGTTGCAATAAGCTTGTAACATTAGGGGGCAGGAACAAAATTTTTATATCTTCCTCTTCACATTATAGTCCGTCTGGATGAATTGGTGCATTGTCAAGAACTAGTATAGCTTTTATTGGCATTTTCAAGCTTGTTAAGTGTTTTTTTACTTGGGGGTCAAACTCACTCATATCACTCTTTAAACAAGTAGGAATCCATCCAAGCTGATTTCTGTGCCCTATAGTATACTGAAAGAAATGCAATGTTTAAATTCTTAAATGCACGAGGTTTCTTTGATTTTCCAATTACAAAAAGAGGAAGTTTATGTGTTCCTGTGGTGTTAGAACAAAGAGCAACAGTTATTCTCTCTTTGTTTGACTTGAATCCAGAGGCTGAGATTCCCTGAGCAGTAGCAAAAGTTTTTTTTGGCAGAAGTTTAAAGTTTAGCCCAGTTTCGTGAATATTATAGACTTGCTCCGCATGTAAACCTTTTTCTTCAATGTAATCTTGAAGTTTTTTTGAAAATTTTTTGCTGCTGTTGGATCTGCTGACAGTTTTTCACCACAGACACCTATGAAATGAACTCCGTGGCTCTTTTTCCAACGATACAGCCATCCGTCACTTGCTGAAAAATCGCCTTCATTTTCAAACCTCGCATGTAAAATAAGTGCTTTCTCTTTCAAAATTGGGCAACTTATTGGAGTACCCCTCCGACGTTCTTGCTGAAACCATAATCATAAAGCATCATTAACAAATTCATTTGTAGGTTTTCTAAGTGTATAGCACTTTGAAAGTGTTTTCTCTGATTCAATCTGTGTACAAAAATCTTGAATGGATTTATGATTCCAGCATCAGTCGTTCACTGTACTCTTTCCTATACGGAGTTCATCACAGATACATTTTACTGGTTCACTTTTGTCTATACATTCTAAAGCATTTAATTTTTGTTCTATCGTCACTACATTTCATTTTTGTTTTTCGCTCATTTTTCCAACGAAAATTTTTTCACAAACTAAATTACAGTAACTGAGTAGAAATAACCATGTACACTGCTTGCACAAAGCAATAACAATGTCCACTGCTCAAATAAATAGAGCAATTAATAAATACCTGGAGGGTAGAGACAAACACGTGACAGGCAGTGACAATTGCTATATGAGTCATTTTGTTAGCTGAATGGCAGGTTAAACCGATGGCCGGTTGAACCGAGGCCGGTTAAGAAGGCGCCTTCTATACTAACACGTCATTTCAGAGATTTTATGTGAAAGATCTTTTTCCAAATTTAAATATATTTTGTATCTTTTGCATACAATTTTATTGCAATTTAGAAACAATTATGCTTATGGGTCATTCCATGACAAGTGGCCTAAATTTTAAACTTTATACAATACAAACCTCAAGGGAATTTATTCCAAATGAACCTAATTAACTAGCAAAATTATATCACTTGAAATCTTAATGGTAATTTTTTAATGATTTGAAAGAATTTATACAAATTTTAGCACCATCTCGTAATTAGAATATTTATTATTTTTATTAAATCAATTTAATTATTAATTAATAGATGGCGCCACTCATTAATTTAATAAAAATAATATTCTAATTATGAGATAGCATTAAAATTAGTATAAATTCTTTCAAATCATTAAAAAATTACCGCTGAGATTTCAAAGGATATAATTTGGCTAGTTAATTTCATTAATGGCCTAAATTTTGAAGAGGATTCCTGCTCGAACTTCAATTTTCTTGAAACTATGTGTGAATATGTACGCACATTCAAAATGAAATTATGCAAAAGTTTGGTTCATGCCATGGTATGGTTGAGGCACTAGGATCTTTTCTCCAATCGCCTCTTGTACAATGCAAATTTAATTCCCAATAATCTTCACACAATATTTTGAAATATTACTCTAGCATAACAATACCAGCTAGAATTCTGAATTTTTATATTCTTATTTATTTTTTAGTACCAAATCCAAAAATCTTGCTATAACAGCTTTGCCAATTATTACAACATAGCTTTGCATTTTTTTTATTTGAAGTTTTTTTACCATTTTCATCCCATCTGTAAAAAACATTTTTTTTATCATTGGAATCTATCATAGTTTTCCTTAGAAAACAAAAGAGGGAATAGAATGAAAAAAAAATTATAGTCTAATAGTTAAAACAGTACTTTATTGAGACATGAAACTTGGCCGTTTAATGATCACATACAAATTACTTGGAAAGATGTCACATGTCAAGCCTATTTTTTAGGCTTTAAACAACAATACTCAAAACTAGAAAATTATTATTCATATAGTTCAAAATCAGCTCTTTCCAATGCTAGCAGAAAAAACTTAAATTCAAAGTCAACATTGCGATATTTGCTCTCAAACATCGGTCAATTTTGTCATTCAAAATTTGAGCTTATATTTAAAGGCAATTATCTCAAACAAGCATGAGATCTGTCATTTATTTAGACATAGAAGTGATGAATAGGATAACTATATAAGAAGATACCAGTTCTTGTTTCAAAGTTATGACTTTCAAAAGTCTTGTTTGAATTTGTTGCAACAAATTTTGAAAACTACTTTTAAGACTTGGTAATGACAAATGTACATCTTATAACTTTTAGTAACAAAATTTTTGGATTTAATACAAAAATGGAAGAAAATAGACTATGAAATTTTTGACTGTTTAAACAAAAATAACTTTTTATAGATTTTTTGTCCTTACTTATTTTATTATTTGTACACTTTTTTCGGTTTCTATATTGACTGGTGTCCTGATGAGGAGTGAAGTCAATTTAGACCTTCATCTAGAAATGCATATCCTCATTGAAAAATAAAAGATGTTAAACTGTTGTTGTTGTTTGAAGGCCGAGTTGGTTGACATAATAACCAGAAGAAATCTATGATAACAACTTATAATATCTTTTTAAGATCTATAATTACTATAAAATTAATTAATTATTAATTACATAATATTTATTAAATATTTTTTATATTAGTTAAAAGTTATATAAAAATTTTATATATTTTATTTTATATGATGATAGTTATGTACTCTGTACTGTATAAGTTATTAGTAAAATTACAAATTATGAAATGTCTTATTAGAAAATTTTTACAATAGAATTAATAGGAATTGAGTTGTCATTTTATAAACTTTCCCCTAACAAATTATTTTCAAGGAATAAATTATCTTCAGAAAATGAAAGATACCTATATATGTAGTATAGTATAAATAATTCCTCTTAAAATCATCATTTAAACAAATTCAATATAGAGAACTAAAGAAAAACAAGATTAAAAATTTTCTTTTTTTTACCATTATTTATTCATTAAAAACAAAAAAAAACAATATTAAAGTATTGAGAGTTATCATTCGATTTATTAATATAGATCATTATCAGAATTATAGTTTCATTTTAATATATCAAGAAATTTAAAAATCTTAGTTTAACAAAAAGAATTTGCAATATAGTATTGTATTTCATTTGAATTAGTAAAATAATTAATAAAGTGCACTATTATAAAAAAAAATTTTTTCTTACATTTTCTTCAACTGTGTGTTTTAAATGCTTTGCTGTCTCTGAAACTGTTCGTCCAGCTTTGCTAACAGCACCAAACAAAAAACCTATAAAATGAATTATTAATTATATAACATTTTCAATATTTTTATATTATAAAACTTGTATAAAATTTTATATATTTTATTTGTATATATATATATACATATATACAGGTAGTCTTCACCTTACGACAACTTGACTTACAACGATTTGCACTTATGATATCCAAAAATCATTATTAAAAATTCTCTAATTCAACTTTTCTTCCTATATATACATATATGCATCACATTGCTTTTGTATATGCATCGCCATTAGTTGGCAAGCAAAGCCTTTAACAATATACAATAGCTGCTAATTTGATTCATCAACTTCTAACTTATCACAACCTTTGGCACATTAGATACTAATCAGCATTCAAAGTGTTCATTTCTTTCATTGCAATTTTTGTATCTCATCATAACCCTAACATGTCCAGTAAGAGAAATACTACTATTGATAAAAAAATTTCTTAAATTTTTCTTTCTTAATTTTGTATTTATGTATTTAACAGTAAGTGTGTTAATAAATAATTTATAAATGTTTATGTAAATTTATACGTTTTAACCATTTTAAGTTAAATAGAAATCTAATTTATGAAAATATTAAAACAGAAATCAAATAAATCAAGATTTAAAAACTCCTTAATTTATGTCAGAATCAACTTATGATTGGAACATTGGAATAGAACCCCCATTGTAAGTTGAGGACTGCCTATATACAGTGGTGCCGAGTGAAATCCCGGGCCCCGGTACGAACCAGGTTTCGGGCCCATATATATAATAAATTCTTATTGTTAGGAAGCAGCCCGGGCCCTTCAATCTTCTACAGGCCTGGGGAATTTGTCCCCTCTTTCGCAGCCTCTCGGCACCCCTGCCTGTATATAAAAGTATATATGAAATGTTAGTCACATATACTGTATTATAAAAGTTAATACTAAAATTCCATATTATAAAATTATATATACTAAAAACAATAAGTACTAATTATACTAAATAGTTATACTAAAATTACTGACTATTAATCATGAATGTTTGTATTATTGGGTTGTTCGGAAAGTAATTTCGTTTTTTCCCATCACTGGTGTTAGTTGTATTTTTACCTGCCAGTTATAAATTTTGACAGCTGATATTTCATAGTATATTTATATAAAAAATTTTTTTGATTCTGTACATTTGTTTTTTTTTGGTGTCCTATCAAAAATGGAAAATAAAATGGAGATTTTTCATGTTTTACTTTTTTATTACCGAAAAAGTAAGAATGCTGTTCAAGAAAGAAGTTTTTTTTGTGTCCTATCAAAAATGGAAAATAAAATGGAGATTTTCAGGGCATGTTTGTCCTATCAAAAATGGAAAATAAAATGGAGATTTTTGGCATGTTTTGTTTTTCTATTACTGAAAAAATAAGAATGCTGTTCAAGGAAGAAAAAAATTATGTGAAGTGTATGGAGAAAATGTGTTAACAGAATGCCAATACCAAAACTGGTTTGCAAAATTTCATTTTGACAATTTCGATATTAAAGCTGCACCACATTCTGAAAGGCCAGTTGAAGCTGATGAAGACAAAATAAAGACATTAGTTGAAGCAAACTGCTGAATAACATGAGAAATTGCTACAAGATTGAATTCAATTGTTCATGACCAGTTGAAACATTGATATTTGGGTTCCACATGTTCTCAAAGAAAGATTTGTTCCATTGCATTGACTTTGTGATTTGCTGCTCAAATGTGAAGAAAATGATTCCTTTCTGAAGCGGATCATAGCTGTGATGAAAAATGGATTGTTTACAACAAAGCTGAATGCAAGTGATCATGGAACAGAAGAAATGAACTGGCTCAAAGCACTCCAAAACCCGATATTCATCAAAAAAAGATGCTCTGTTTAGTGGGATTAAGGGAATTGTTTTTTTGGGCTTCTTCCAGACAACTCTACAAGTAATTCGGAAGTGTACTGCCACCAATTGGACAAATTGAGTGATTCCATAAAACAGAAGAAGCCAGAATTGATTAACAGAAAAGGCATAGTGTTTCACAATGACAATGCCAAACTTCATATAAGTATGATGACTCGCCAGAAGATGTTACAGCTTGGATGGGATATGCTACCATACCCACCATATTCACCAGAAATGGCACCCTCTGATTATTACTTGTTCCAATCTTTACAGAATTCTTTAGATAGCAAAATATTTAATTCAAAATGAGGTGTCAAAAATCACTTGGTTCAGTTTTTTGCAAAGATCAGATATTCTATGAGCATGGAATCATGCTACTACCAGAAAGATGGCAACATGTGTTGGACTGAAAATGGTCAATATAAAATTAAATAAAATATATATATACTATAAAAAATGTCAATATATAATTAAATAAAATATTTATATACTATAAAAAAATTGTAATTAAATAAAATATTTATATACTAAGATATTGTCATTCATTTTCATGAAAAAAATGAAATTACTTTCTAAACAACCTTATAATAATGAAAGATAAGCCACAGATGTGAAATGTGTAGAAGATTGTGTTGTGGGGCATTATGTCTTAAAGAGAATTCATCAGATATTAAAATAGGTTCCCATTAACAAACTTTTAATCTGTTTGCTGCTGTTGATGTATACACATGAAGGATGTGGAACAAAACATGATAAAAAACAATAAAAAAATTCAATCCTGATTTTATTAATCAAGCTTTTGCAAACTAGATTTTTGTATGTAATCATTGAAAACATGCCTATCTGATAGTGTCCCCTAAATTTTTCCAGTTGCAGAAATTTTTTTTTAAATTGCATGTAAACAAACATTGTTCATATTTAAATGGCTCAACAGAATTAGGATTTTTTATTCCATCCTGTTGATTTTATAATTTAACTTACCAAACTCATTCCAATTATATGATTCAATAAATATTTTGGAATTTCTGGGAAAAAGATTTCTTCAAGCAAGCTATAAAATTCTTAAAATAAAAAGATATTGTAGATAATAATAAAATAATGGTTAATTCTATTAAAATAAACTAAAATTTATCTAATTGTTCATTTTTGTTTTAATTTCACTAAAATTTAGGAGAAAATAGCAAAAAATGAAATAAACATCCTCAGACCATTTAAAAGGGCACAGTACTTTTATTGCTTTTATAGCAACCACTCCTTTCCCAATAAATTGCAGCCAAGCCTACTTTGCACATGGGTAAGTGGCATTGGGTCCAGAGCTCCAATATATCAACTGCAGTCTAATTAAAAGGAACAGAAAAAGTTATAACGGTTTATATACAGATGATGCCATTTTCATATATATGCTAGGATTGTTTTATATAAATAAAACAATTAAAATAAAAAAATTATAAAAAATACTGCTAAAAATTGTGTGAATGAAGTAAGGACAAATTAACAAATATGAAATATTAAAGAAATGACAATATTTCAATGAATTCATGTAATTTTTTTCAGGGCTGGGGTGTCAGCAGTTTTAGGAGATGTCAGTGTTGGTGTCTGCAATAACTTTCTCATTGCTCATAATTTATTAGTTTTAAATTTAAAAAATGTATTAAATAATTATTTTCTTTTTTTGATGTAAATATAATTTTTTCAGTAATAAATATTGAATAAAAATGTGTTTTAAAAATCATTTGTGCTTGTTTACTGTCAGAGGAATCAGTGTCGGGCAAAAAAAAATAAAATAAAAAAAAATGTAGGTGTCAGTATCGGCACATTTTCCTGCCGACATCCCAGATGATTTTTTAATTATTACATGACAACAAATGTTACATAACTCGTGTTTTTTTTTTTTTTATAATTAATTTCTGAAAATTTTGACCAAATTTCTTTATCATGGTTCATTTTGTTCAGAGGACTTGTCACTATTAATTTAAAAATATCAACTATTTTATTGGATGGCTAAAACTGCATATAAAAAAATCATGTATCATGTTTTCACCAATCTCATAAATGTAACAAAAAAAAAAAAAAAAAAAAAAAAAAAAAAAAAAAAAAAAAAAAAAAAAAAAAAAAAAAAAAAAAAAAAAAACAATGCTTATATTATTAGAAAGAAAACAAAAAATGCAATAAATACTGAAAATTTATTAAAATTTTTAGTATTTATTGCATTTTTATTGTATTTATTGCTTTAAAGATTTTGACAAAAATTAAATGCAATTTCACAATTTTATATTGCATATTAATTAGATTTAATTTAAAAAAATAATTGGCAGCAAAAGGATTGAGTCTAAACTTGAGGGATAATAACCAAATACATTCCACTTCTTTTCTAAAAGCACTTGATTTTAACAGAATTTTAATAATTTCAAATAATTTGGACTAATGCCAGATATTCTCAAATAATTTGATGCCACTTTTAATTTATTTCTTAATTCAGAGATGGTGATAACATTAATCCAAATTATGAATAACTGAGCACATATCTAAAGTGGGTATACTTTAATAGAATTGAAGAACTTTTAGCTTTATTAAGTCATCATCAGCTTATTAAAGTTAAAAGTTCTTCAATTCTATTAAAGTATATATTTCTACTTTTGATGTGTGCTGAGTTATTCATGATTAAGTAAGAAGTGGGATGAAGTTGTACAAAATTAATCCAAATTATTTGAAATTATTAAAATTCCTTTAAAATCAAGGCTTTTTAGTAAAAATTAGGATCTATTTCATGTTCCTGTTAATGTTAAGTACAATGAATTTGTAATTTATAATTCAAATGATGATTATTTAACTTTAAAAAATATACACAGGAATGCCTCGATTATCATGGTTATTGTTGCCACAATAATTGAATTTGTGATAATCAGGATAAATAATGCATATAAAATGGGTGATCATTGCAAAGGATTTTTCAGAACTATTAATTAAATTTTGTATACGAGTTAAAATAGAAATGAGTTAAACATGCTATTCTTCTAAACTGATCACTCTACATTTCTTCTTGATAGCTGTAGACTTGATATCATCCTTATTTCTTTTAGCATTTACTGTGGGATAAATAAGGAGAGAAATAAATATCCACATATACTTTAGGAAAAGATGGAGTTACTGGCGAGCAGGCACCGTCAGATAAAAATGAAGCACTACAAGAGTGCAACCTCCAGAATGGCAACTCGAGCTAAATGTAATTCTGGTAGCATATGTAGTGGGCTCTGAAGGGCTATATCTCACAGCTGCAATAATTCTAATTTGAAGCACAGTAATTGGAATTTTGGTATCAAATTATAAACCATGATAATAGAGGTATTCCTGTATATGCTACGGCCAATGCATGATGTATAGCAATTCGTGAAATGGCTGGCCACTTTTAGATTTGGCCAAGTCATTTGACTAAAGCCTGAAATATACATCTCTACATTTTTCCTTATTCTGAGAGACAATCCCATTCATATTAGAGGGTAGATAAGTTCTATAATCTCGTGTCAGTATTGTAAGACCAACATGTGATGTGACAGACAATCCCATTCTCATTGGTGAATAAGCCAAAATTTGTATGAATGCACTCCACTTACTTAGTTCTGCAAAACTTCTAGCTTTGACCATTTTTACTTGGACTTCTCAAATTGGCCATTGATTATCGGGCACATAGCAAATTGCACGGCCAGAGCCTGAAATAGTTGTAAATTCTAGCATATTTTGGGCTTTGGCCAAATCTAGTAGTAGTCAGCCATTTCATGAATTGGCTATATGTCGAACATTGGCCTATATATATATATATATATAACTTTATTTGTTAGGTCCCTATCTGTCTTGTGTACTCAATGATCTTTCTGGACTATGAATAGTTTAACTTTACTATAATAAATAGAAGTTAGGATTTGTATGTGATAAAACAACTATTATTATTACTATCCTTATATGCTTATAATAGGATGATAACAACAGGTAATGCATTGTGTAAAAGTTCAGTTGGAGTATGGGGGTCAAAAGTGTAAAAAGTTTGTGTGTCACTTTTCTATATCATCAGCTGTAAACAAAATTCCAAGAAAATATCTATACAAAAAGAACAGAGCTATTTATAAAAATTCTAGAATGTTTTCTTGGATTTTTGTATATAGCTGATGATAGTACAGAGTACTGAAAACATTTCTGTTTAATAAAATTATTTGGAGTATTAAGAAAATGCTATATTTTAGACTGTTTTTCTTAGTACTATACTTTGCTTATTTTTTTTATATATGTTTGATTGGCTATTCATTTACTGGAAAAATGAGTTTAGTGATTATTGCAATCTTTCATAAAATATATATCTCATCTCATCTCTATAGGATATATATCAATTTCCTGGAAGAATGATCATAAAACAAAAGTTGTTCCACAGCCATATTTTAAGGAACAATTATGAGGATCAAGGATCCCTACATACATTGCATTTGTTCTGAATATGAAAATGTTATAATAGCCAAAAAAAAGAAATCTAAAACTATCATAGTGTTTAATCTGTAGTAATTTTTTTTAGCTCTTTTTATTATGACATTTTTATACCATGCTTTTAAGATAAAGCTTTACCTTCCCTGTATAATGGTTACAACTAGCCTATATAATAGGCTTTCTTAAATGAATATATGCGTGGGTTCCCTGGACCACAATGTAGGTTGGTGTGTTACAGTCGATTTCTATATCATGGTCCAGGGAACACATATATATTCATTACGAAAGTCAGCTATATAGATGACACATAGCCATCACACAGAGAAGGTAAATCTTTACTGATTTTAAATTATGTTCTAAAATATTTCATTCTTCTCCTCAAAGATTCCATGATATATTTTTCAGTATATTTAATTATAAACAACAAAATATATTCTTGGATATCATAAAAGTAAAGAATTTCGTTTCTTGCTTCAACTCAATGTCAAAACCCAAAATTTCCATTATGAATTCTGATGAAATAATATAAATTAAATGGTTTTCTCAAATTTAATTGAAAAATATTTAAAATATTAGCCGTTTATAGAAAATTTCAATATTTAGCATAGTAAACTATACTAAACATAAATTAGCAATAAATTTTAGCAGGTGTGATGAAATAATAAAAATATATTAGCAAATTAATAAAATTTCTTATGTTGTAATTAAACTATTTAAGCAAATTATTAATATATTTAATAAATGCATTTAAAAATGTTGTGAAATATATTTATAGATGAATCATAATTCGATATTTTTAAAGTAAATTTGGAGATTTTTGCAAGTACAGTATTCTAAATGCACTTCCATTTTTAAAGCCCCTTGTTGCTGCTTTTGCCTTACTTACTTCCTATTGATTTAGCAGATTCAACAGCTTTATGTGAAACATCTTTCAAATCGACATTTGCAGGTTGTGAGGCCACGGAATCTGATTCTCCTACTTCTCCGATTTGAGATTTGTCTACCACTTCAGGCGATGTAGCCGGAGAACTTCGAATGGAGTCCGGCCCTTCGCTCTCCGGAGAACTACCACCACCTTCTGCAATAGTTTGGTCCACTGATTGTTTTTCTGGATCAACTTTGTCTTTAATTTCCTCCTCTGCGTTCCCAGATTCGTCGACCGCTGGTTTTTCGTCACCTTCTTGTTTTCCTTCTAAATTTAGCATTGTTTTAGCTTTAGCTCCGACTTTCCAAAATCCCGATAACAAATCCATGGTGTAAATATTAATACAATATTAAATATTAAAGCAGTTTATTATTAAGATATTTGAAAATTAAAAGCACTGCTTAACGATCCAACTCAAATTATTTTGGACATGTATACTTAAAACATATCGTAATTTTGCATATTTCTGACATCAAACTTCGACAACTTCTACGCCAATACAGCAAGTGCATCAGGCATGCGCATATCTAACAAATATTCGAATGTGCGCAGTCAATACTGCCAAACATTTTCATCCGACTATAACATCGATGGGCTATAAGCACGGCTATAAGAACTCGAAATCTGGTTATCAGTGCCCTCTATTTTAATATTGTACAGAAATTATTAGTAAATATTACATAATAATTATTATACAATCTTTTACAAGAAGGACGAGTTTCAAAATAGTAGACAATAAATCTAAATGAAAAATTAATTAATATTTACTTGAAAGTAATATTAATATAAAAAAATTATCTTATTTTTATTTTTAGCATTTTTTCATTAATAATTACTGTTTTAATAAATAATTTCCGTTTTCTATAACTTTGTTTAACTTTCCAATCAGTGGTTACCATCAACGGTGTAGCGAGCATAACTGACCCCTGGGACACGATACCTTTTTGGCGCCCCCCGAAAAACATATATAATATATAGAATAAACTCGTAATAAACCAATTGATATATTTACAAACAATTTGTAGATTACTGATGATGATCAAGCACTTGAAAATATTTTAATAAATTGTTTGTTAGTTCAGTTAAGCTAAATTTTGTTTTTTTATCCAATGATTTATAATAAAATTTGGATTATGAAGTATTTCTAAGGAAATCTTTAAAAAACAAACTGAAATGATGACTATGAATCATAGAGCAAAGTCAGAATATTTATTAATAATACTTTTGATTATGTTCATATTTCATCATCTTCAGCTCATAAATCCAGTCTTTAAAAAAATAGAATATTTTATATATGATTTTAAAATGAGTTCATGCTTCATATTTCTTTAAAAATTTGCATTTTATTAATATATAATTTCTATCATATTTCTTACATCTTTTTTCATGCAATTATTTTTATAAATTCTAATGCTTGAAAATTTTTTATTTTGTATAATTCAATTTTCTATTGTCATGTACATCTGATTATTATTGTGAAAATTTTAATGTGTTCATCCAGGAGAATGGGAGTTTTTTTTATTGTTTTGTGCTTGTTACATTGTGTTTGTTTTTTTTTTTTTTTTTGAATTTATATATCTTCTGCTACTCTAGCTTCTTTTATATTTTCCATAGGGAAATACTTTTACCCTATCCCATTTACTTATTCAAAATAACACTCTCTACTTTTTTTTATATATAGACAATAGGTATAAGCTCCATTTTTTAGGTAGAACTATATATTTACTTTTTAGAGAAACTGGAGTGCTTTCGGCTTGATTAATCCCTCTTCAGCAGTTTTTAGTTTACATACATAAAGTGAATTTCTATTTTATTCTAGAATAAAATAGAAATTTATTCTATTTCATGTATGTAAACTAAAAACTACTGAAGAGGGCTTAATCAAGTCAAAAGAGCTCCAGTTTCTCTAAAAAGTAAAAAAATGGTTCTATTCTAAAAAACTGAGCTTGTATCTATTCTCTATATAATTTACTTGTATAATTTATTCTATTGATAATACAAACTCAAAAAACTAAATCCAGAAGAATTTAAATTATTATTATTATTTAATTATATTACAAATATAGTTATTTAAATAATGTTGTTTAATTTGCAAAAACAAATGCATTTATCAATGGCGTAGTGAGCATAACTGGTGCCCGGGGTATGATACCTTTTTGACGCCCCCGGAAAACATATATAATATATAGAATATACTCGTAATAAGAATTTGGCGCCCAGGCATCATACACCCCCTTACCCCCCTCGCTACGCCACTGGCATTTATGCAGCTTTTTTTATAAACATTGTGGGAACCGAACACAGTAATCGTACACCTTTGGAATTCGGGGAACAGCTATCGTGGCAGATGGGGACATCAACAGAGACATTCCAGCCGCCAGTCGGGGAACAGCACTTAGAGATAATGGCATGTAGACATCCACATCCGATGTACTTTTTTATCTTGTCTGTTCAATGTAGAATTCTTGTTTAATTTAGTTATTGATATATAATAAACTTTCTGATGCTAAATAGAATTGTATAGTTTTCGAAACTTCAACATGAAACTTTAAACAATAATTTGTTTTTCTTATATAATACAAAAAAAAAACATTTTAAATTAAAATTTTTTAATAATTTTTGTGCACAATATATTTTCAGATCATTGCTTACTGTATTTGCCATGTTAGCAATTATAGGAACTGTTGTCGATAGGACAAAACTAAAATTTATAGATAAAAGCAAAGATAAAGCACATTACGAAAGTAAGTATTTAATGTTATTGTTATATATGTTAATTTATTTTACTATTGCTTTTTCAAATCAAAATTTTTTAAATAAAATTTTATATTTAATTCAGAATACATTTCTGAATAAACAAACTTTTGCTGGTTTATATATTTAAAAAGTTTGAGATTCAATTTTTTTAAAATTTAAACCAAATAACAATTAAGGATGTATTCTGATTAAATAAAATTACTGGTATTTAGTTACTATAAATGTTTGCTTACAGTTTTTCTCATTTATGCTCTTTTCCTGTATTCAATATATTTTCTTATTGAGCTGTATTGACAAGGTTTGTGAAATCATTTTCAATCTATGCAAATACCAAGAGATTATTGAATCCACTGCATCAATCATTAAGCTGCTTTCATGGAATACGATTCTTTACTGCCTGTTGGATTATTTTGGGTCATAGTTATTTTCTTCCCGAAACTTGGTATATGATAAAATTAAGTAAGTTTTTTGAAATTTTATTTTTGAGCTTTAATTAAGTTTAGAATAATATATTTTTAGTCTGTAATGACTACAGTCAATTTAATTTTTAAATTTTTTTAATGATTATAAATATCAATGAAAGCTCAATGATAACTGAAAGAATGATTTACTAGATTTTTTTTTGTTAATGTCATGATTTATTTAATTTGAGTTTTTCTCTATATAAAATAAAACATATAGAACTAGAAAAACATTTAATACAAAATATTTAAAGCATTTTATTTTTGACAAAATTTTCTCATTTGTTATAGAAAATCTAAAAGGCTTTAAAGAATTTCGAACAAATCTGGCATTAGCTACAATTGAGAACTTTTCCTTGTCTGTAGATACATTTTTCTTTATGAGGTGAGTCATATATTATCATTAAAAATGTTTTAATTATTTGTAATAACTGGATCCTGCAAGAAAGGCATGCATTTCTTATAATTTTTTTGTATGAAAGCAAAAACATCATCATCAAAAAATGATGATTTTATTTGAAAAAATACAACAAACCTATATATTTGTAAAATCAATACAGTAAATCCTCTATTTATGCAGTTAATTTGTCCCAAAAATTTTGTGTAAAGTGAAAAACCACTCAAGTCCAATGTTTGTTTAAATTCAATATATATATAGGGCGTGTTCAAAAAGTCTAACGCGTTAAACTTTTCTCATGTTGAGTTAGCCTCGTTATCGTATATACTTTTTGACCGGTCCGTTAGAGAGACAACATGGCTATCCGTAAGGAAATTTTAATAAGAGCTTTCAAATGTTTGGAAGATGCATTTTTTTCTGATAATTCCGATGAAGAAATAGAGCCCTGCATAATTCTAAATAATTAACTAACTAGACTTAATTTTTTTTAACAAATTTTCAGTTAGAGTACAGGACATTCGAATTCTGAAATGATTAATAGTAAAATATCATTTAATAGATTTTATCGAAAAATTTCCTTAAAAATAACACCATTATTTATTGTACATTGTACCACATGCGACATTATCCATTTTTTGTCTCCTTATATACTACAATTTACAACACGTGTGTTACACTGGAGGCCGCCATGCTTTTCACGAAGTAAACTTGCTATTTTTTTTGTTAGCTTCGTTAGACTTTCATGCGAAACGTCATAGTTATGGAGCATGCGCAGTGCATAATAAAAGTACTTTTTGACCACTTCGTTAAAAAATCACACTTTGTTTAACGCGTTAGACTTTTTGAACACGCCCATATAAATATGCACATTGATGAACTGAATACAAGTACTTTTTGACCACTTCGTTAAAAACGAGTTTAACGCGTTAGACTTTTTGAACACGCCCATATAAATATGCACATTGATGAACTGAATGGCTAAATAAACTTTATGAGCATATTTTAAGCATAGATATGAAATTTTAAGACCATGAAAGTGATGGTTTTGCAAAAAAATAAATTATTTAGTGAATTTTTTATTCACATTTTATGGAAATTCAACACAAATAGAAAGACTTATGCATCTGCATATCTCTAAACTGCAGAGTAAGTAGAGTAATCATGTAAGTAGAGGACCTACTATATATATACAAATCTACATGCTAGTAATTATTTTTCATTTGTTTATTTGCAAGAAGGACTGTACAATATTAGATATTTTTTAACTGATTTGCTATGACTTTTATGGAAATGCACAGAATAAAATGTTTGAATGTAATTATCCTCTCATGCATAATCATCCTGACTTGCACTTGTATACTTGCCTTTAATATTTCTCAGTTCTTTTCCTATGTCTTTGAGAATTTAATTGTCAGTCATCAACATCTAATTTTACATTACATTATTGTTTTAACTCTGCTTTTGTGATGGCTTCTAAATGCTATGTGGAAGGAAGAGATTTATAAGTTATTTAGAAAACTGAATTTCTAAACAAATTACAAAGGGTTCAGTCAGCAAGTATTATTTCACATAGACTTCAGAGTGAATGGCTGTGCATTCTATATTTTGATTACTCAAATGTTAATTACAAAATCTTATTCCATATAAATATTAAATCTAATGTCTGAAACATTTCATCACTTTAAACTAAAAATATTTGGAAAAAAAATGTTTGTTAATTTATAGTTCCATATAAAAGGAAGTAAGATCAACAAGTTTATCTTATTGAATGTACTTGTTGGTCTTTTTAAATTTTATATTATATATAGAATTTCATTATATTTTAAAGAAAAATGATTCTTTTGTAATCTGGGCAATATTTCATATCTATAACAATTAAAACACAAGTAGCTTTCAGACACAAAATTAAATGTGCTTGCTATTCCATTTAATTTTAACATTAGCAACATTATAAGAATTTAATTGTTACCAGTATGTTAAATTTTTAATTATGATGATTTGTTAATATCTCAAAACATAATTGATATAAAAAAATTATTTCAGTTTTAAATATTAAATTTTTATAAAAGTATAAAATATATATTCTGAATACTATAATTGAATATCCCAATTTTAGCATGTTTGAATTCCTTATCAGGAAGATATAATAATTATCCTGAATACAAAACCAATCACATCATTCCAAGAGTTATAAATGAAAAGTATGATGAGAAAGCTCTGACAAAGAATTAAATATAATAGGTGCTGTATATTTTTCATGGAATCATGATTACTGAAAATTTCTAAACATTATTCCCCCAATCAGTTGAGGGAATAATGTTTGTAATGTAATTGTAATTGTTGTAATAATAATAAACATGGTGTATGGAAATCTGCAAATTAGAAATTTGAGAGATAGCCATAAAATTTGAATATTTTATAAAAAAAAATCACCCTTAGTCTAGAAAATTAAAACTAGACAGTCATGAAATCATATCCATTATGGAAGTGATTATTAACTCAAAATATTACCAGTTTTTCAATAAAAGCACTAGAATCGTTTCATAATAAGTCTTAATTGATGCAAGTAACAATTTAACAAGTTAATTATTTTAACTATATATTGCAAATACTTGAGGACAGTAGATGACAGCAATAGAAATCAAAACATTTTACTAAGCTATAATTCTGAAAATTGGAATCATTTTGTTATATGTTATGCAACAAAGTCAGTTGAATTGACTATATGGCTACTTTTCAATCAGAAAACCATGATTTTATTCTGTAAAAAATTTATGTGAAGGGTTCTGGGCTTAGCTTCTCATGTAAATTTTAAAAAAATGCTTAAAAAAACCATGATTCCATTCTGTAAAAATTTATGTGAAGGGTTCTGGGCTTAGCTTCTCATGTAAATTTTAAAAAAATGCTTATTCATAAATTTTTTGTGGCAAGGGTATTTGGAATGTATCCATTGTGAATGTTGAACACTTGAGAGGTTGGTTCAGGAAAAAGATGGAGTTGACTAAGCCGGACCTAGAATCCTCCTAAAAACTCTAAAAATATAAGACTTAGAATTAAATATAAATATTCTAGGATTAAAGCACAGCATACTTTCATTCTGGCAGCCAGTTGACAATCTAGTTGATTGGCTGCTGTTATTGCAAAATCATTGATGGAAGCTATTATAAGCATGGATTTTCATCATAAATAATCATTATTATTATCATGGATCATTGTAAAGTGAGGACTCCCAGAACTATATATTTTTATTTATGAAAAAAGTGTATTAATTTCTATATAAAAAATTATAAAGAACTAATATTTGTTAAAACTATTATTAATTAATTATGTTTTTTCAGTGGTGTATTGATGACTTATTCAACATGGAAAATTTTAGAGAAAAATAATGGCAGAATTAATATTATTAAATTATTATTTCGAAAATATTGGAGGTAAAAGTAATATTTTATTTAGTTTTATTTATTTTTAAAGTATATATCAGATTGCTTATTTATGTTTTTAAAGTATATCAGGTGTGTAAATATGAAACCGGAATTTGCCAATAAATGACACCACCTGTCAATGTACCTTTCATCAAACCGTGTCATCGGTGCCATTGTTTTCTTTTGACATCTATCAACAACATCCAATTCATAACCATACTAATTTCATACAATAACGCATGTTTTTTACGTGTTAAAAATGTCGACTTTTGTGCCTACATGTTAAAACCGGAATTTGCCAATAAATGACACCACCTGTCAATGTATAGTCAAACCGTAAGATCTAGAGCCCTGACTGGGAAAGCCTATTATCAAAAACAGGGTTTTCTAATAAAAATATCTAGATAATTTTTTATGGTAGAAGTCCGAATAATATTTTGCGGGGGGCTAAAAATTTTAAGTTCCGCCACTGATAGATATATTTTATTTTTATAACTCTAATTTGCCATCATTAGTGAGTAATAAATATCTGGGACAATTCAGACACTGCCATAGCCGCCCATATTAGTGGAGAGGTTTGACGAACTATAGACTTTACTCAACCAATGGGATGCGTTAAATTTTAATAGATCACAGAAAGATAGCTCAAAGGTCTTGAAAATTATAGATTCTAAATATTTTGGTCGTAATAATATTACAAACTAATGTTTGGTCGCAGGGCAGAAAAGGTTGATGAACGCTGCTGTAGAAGATAGGGATCAACGAGCTAGGCCAGACCTATATATAAATTTCCCCAAGGATGAGATCCTGATTTAATTCTAATTTCTCTATGTGGAAAACCGAAGCGTTTCTATGTGGCCAATTGAGCTAAAATAAATATTAAGATGTCCTTAACTACAAAAATTTATTCGAAAATAATAATTGAATTGTATGATTTTTGTTTTAAATTACTAATACAATACGAGTATGTTATCTGTTTGCCATAAAATATTAAGAAATCAAACTCTATAATGTGATTATGTTTATTATACGGTAGGGATGAGCCCGTCGATCTCAGAGCGATTTTTAGTCGATCTCTTGTTTATTTCTCCATATAAGTTTAATTAAAACTGAAAACATAATAATATATTTTGTATTATTTTTTAATTCTCTTTAAATATATTGCTAGTGTTTGTTTATTTTTCGTTAAAATTGCGGAATCACTAATTTTCTTATCATTTGTAAGTATACACATAAAAATTTTCCAATATTAACGGATATTGCGCAAAAAATTCTGTTGGATTTCTTGTCAGAATCAGCTTTTTCAAATATGAGCATCAAAAAAAAATCAAGAAACCAAATTATAAATGATCAGCTGATCATTTGCATGATTATCTGCGATTGGACACTTCATATCAACCTGACAATGAAAATATTGCGAGCTCCAAACAATGCCAAATTTCATATTAACTTTTTTTTTTTTAATCAATCAGAATTTCCTGTAACTTATGAGTTTGTAATCAATCTGTTGCTTTTTCTAATTTTGATTTTCTAAAATAGAAAAATAAATATTTTATTTCAATATATTTGTTTTGTTTGTCGAATAAAATAAAAGTAATAAATAAATTTTTAAATACACAAATAAAGTTTTTAGGCTGTGAGAGTGGGTCCTCCGAAGTGAATGAGTGCATTTATCTGCATAGTTGTACGTAATCAAATATCAAGTTGAGAGAACGTGATCTTTATAACAGAGCAGATTGCCGAATAACTTATTTAGAAAAGTAGCTCGTATAGCAAAAAAAGGTTGAACACTCCTGTTATACTATATTCTTTTTTAATCACTGATTAAATTTTTCTCCAAACAAATCAAAATACTCGATGCTATTCATCCTACTTAAATCAATCTTTCTTTTATGTTAAATATCCCAGAATTAAAAATTTTAGTTGAAAATATAATTGACGAAAAGTTTCTAACAATACGAATAGCAACAACAAATGGTAGTGATTTACTGCCAGGTTATCATGAAATAGACTATGGCAATCCGAATTCGTAAGGAGATCAATCGAAGAATAGTAATATTGTCATATTGAATACAGTGGCGAACTACAATGCGCCGGACCCCTCAACGCCGTTGAAAGCACTTAATTGGGAAATACTTTCACCTGAGGCTTACTTGCCAGACTTGGTTCCGTCCAATTTTCACTTATTTGCATCGATGGGGCACGGACTTGCTGAGAGCACTTCACTTCCTATAAAAATGGCTCAATAACTGGTTTGCTTCAAAAGAAGAACAGTTTTTTTGGCATGGCATCCACACATTGCCAGAAAGATGGGAAAAATGTATAACTAATAATGGGCAATACTTTGAATAAAATACTCTTAACCATTATCATACAATGAACGTGTACTTTTTACTAAAAAATTCCGGTTTCATATGTACACACCTGATATATAGGATTGAAAAAAGAAATTATCATTTAATATCAATAATTTTATAAAATGTATTAAATCATTTTATTCAAATAATTACTGATTTTATATATTAAAGAAATACATTAATCAATCCTATGTTAGATCTGTATCCTATTTCTTTTTTTATTATTTAAATCTATTGAATTTCCTTTCATAAAATAAATGTTTTGAAAAAAGTTTTTTGTTTTGTATTATTTTTCAGAAGATATCTTTTTTTCATGAATCTTGTAACAGAATTTCTGTTGTTATGGAAATAAATATTTATATAGCATATATTATAGAAATGTATTTATTCCACATCAAAATATATTTGTTGTTAATAAATTTTATCGTGAAATTTTTCATGCATTAGACATTAAGAATATATTCCACATCTAAAAAATAATAATACTCAAAAGCCCTTAGGGTTGTGAGCCCTTAGGGTATTATTTATTTATCGTTATTTTCTTATATGCTAACCTATTATATTTTAGTTTAAAAGTTAGCTTAATTTAAACTTATATATAATCATATACATTGTTATTGGGTTCTTTTTAATTTTTAAAATGCAATGTTATGTTTTATTCTAATGTTCAAAATATTAGGAGTTCTAATAACTGATATGTACTGAGGATGCTTGTACTGAGGGATGATTCCAAATTTAACAGAAAGCATTTTAAATAAAAATTTAGCTTTTCTGTGAATAGAGCTTCCTTGTAGATATTTGTTAACTGTAATTGCAGATTTTGTTGTTTCATAAAATAATAATTTTTTAAATATGAAATCTGAATTTCAATAGTTTTAATGAAATAATACACAACACAATACTGTACCTACATTAATTTCAAATACAATAATCACATGACCATTATAATCCAATGAGACTGCTCAGTTACCAAAGACACACTCACTGTATTCTAATAATATCAGTCAATTAGCATATCAGATGGTCAATATAATCCAATGAGAACACTCAAATAGCATTACTCTTCCATCTTAGGTTTTATATAAAGTAATTTATGTAAAATATGTTGATCTTTGGGAATGTATATTAATGATCTCTCTCTTATAACCTTCCTGCATAAATCTCCTAAAATGTTCATAAAAATTGATCCAGCCATTCTTGTGTTATAAGCAAATAAGAATGCACAAGCATTCAGGTTTCAGGTTTATAATATATAATCAGGGTGTTTTCTAGCACTCATACCACCCTTTTTTCTCAGAAACGCAATGAGATAGGAAGTAGGGGAAAAATATTTTGATTACCAAAGTATATCTGAAGAATTGAATGGGCATGATAAAAAAATTTTGTGGGCCATCGGAACTAGGGGCACAAGGGGTCAACTATGAAATCTCCAATGGAGGGAAGAATCGAATGGGCATGATAAAAATTTTGTGGGCCCATCGGAAGTAATCTGAAGAATCGAATGGGCATGATAAAAATTTTGTGGGCTCATCGGAAGTAGAGGCACAAGGGGTCAACTGTGAAATCTCCGATGGAAACAAATGCCGATTTTGGCATAATTGGATAGAACTGTGAAAAAGCAAGGGATCAACGATGAAATCTCCAATGGAAACTAATGCCAATTTTGGCATAATTGGATAGAACTGTGAAAAACAAACAACTTTAATGCCGATTTTAACATAATTGGATAGAACTGTGAAAAACAAACAACTTTTGTTGGAAAGTTTTTTAATATTACTTACGGATTGTGAGATATCACAAAAAAAGATGCCGCCACATGTACTGAAAATATTTTAATATCACTTACGGATTGTGAGATATCACAAAAAAAAAGATGCTTTTTAATATCACTTACGGATTGTGAGATATCACAAAAATAAGATGCCGCCACATGTACCACCGATTGGGCTATTCAAGCAATAATAAGCCGCTGCATGTACTGCCGATTGGGCTATTCAAGCAATAATAAAAGGTAGAATCTGACAGAGGGCATCTGTATACATCCATGGCACTCACAAAGGGCTGAAACAAGTCCAGAAACCCTTGTTCTTGAGTATGGCTCCCATGCTGAACTACGATGGCAAAAGACTTGTCATACTTGTGGTTCGACTGCTACTGCCGAGTACCAGAATTCGCCTTAAATCTGCATAATACTGCTCTTTGCTGCTGAGTGCTACTACCGAGTACCAGAATTCGCCTTGAATCTTCATATTATTGCTCTTTGCTGCTTTCAATGATGTTTGGCAATGTACACAGATGTCCTATGTCTGTTTTTTATTCTTCTTACTGCTTGAATAGACCAATCGGCGGTACACATGGCGGCATCTTTTTTTTTTTTTTTCGATATCTCACAATTCGTAAATGATATTAAAAAACTTTCAAAACAAAAGTTTTGTTTTTCACAGTTCTATCCAATTATGCCAAAATCGGCATTGGTTTCCATTGGAGATTTCATAATTGACCCCTCGTGCCCCTACTTCCGATGGGCCCACAAAATTTTATCATGCCCATTTGATTCTTTAGATATACTTTGGTAATCAAAATTTTTTCCCCTATCTCATCGCATTTCCGAGAAAAAAAGAGTGGTATGGGTGCAATAGAACTGAACACACCCTGTATATATAGAAAACACCCTGTATATATGCAATTTATTTATTTTTTTAATATTAAATGCATATTGTCCATAATTCTTATTTTTTGAGTATTTTGCAGATTATATGAAGAATTAATTATAGTAAGACACTGTTTAATGTGGGGGATGCGTTCCAAAGAAACGAAGAGCTAAACAAAACAGTGCTAAATGAGGTCATATTAACATATAAACAATGAGATAGCTGAAACAGGACAGTGAATAAAAAAATATACATACCACTTTTTATTATTTTGTAACATGTATTATTACTATTATATTACATTAATTATAGACGTTTTTATTGCTAATATCGATTTGTATTCATAAATCATTCACGAAAAAATTATTGCTAATATTGATTTGTATTCATAAATCATTCGTGAAAATCAAAAATATTGGCTAATATCGATTTGTATTTCACAAATATTGGTGAAAAAATTCTTAAAATATCGATTTGTGTTCATAAATCATTCATGAAAATCAAAAATATTCAAGTAAATGATTCTATTCATGAATCATTCATGAAAATCAAAAATATTCAAGTAAATAATTTCTGTTGTATTACATTAATTATAGACATTTTTATTGCTAATATCGATTTGTATAGTATTACATTAATTATAGACATTTTTTATTGCTAATATTGATTTGTATATTACATTAATTATAGACATTTTTTATTGCTAATATCGATTTGTATTACATATATTATTACTATTATATTACATTAATTATAGACATTTTTATTGCTAATATCGATTTGTATTCACATTCATGAAAATCAAAAATATTCGAGTAAATAATTTATATTTGGATGAGGAAGTTCTTCCTCATTTGACACTTTATTTTTTGCTAAGAAACCATCTAATGTCGTTTGCAAGTCTCTTTCGTTTGGCAAGCAACTGTTGATAGCAAGACATCGCATCCATGACACTTCATCTTGTCTTTGAATTTTTATCAAAATTTGGATCATTTTATATAAACTGATCCATAATTTCTGTAATAGAGGCTAAACTTATTTTGATAAAAATACCAATGAAAGAAAAATGTTCTGGCTTGAAGGAACTATAATTTGAAGTGGTAGCATTCAAGTTAAAACTAAAATGGGATAATTGTTATTTTTATTACTGTAAAATAGCATTGATGACCAATCAGAAATATGAATTGTGACTGCAGCCAACTCTCGTATGTATTGCACTGCACTGAAATCAAATGCTCTGTGAGAGGCCATAGGAGTATCAAAGCAACAAATTCGTGCAATTTCGGATTTATATGAGTATAACGGTTTGTAAATCCCAGCCAAAGTGAATCAATAAATAATATAGAATTTGAAAATACTGCGTTATATTGAAACAGCATTAAACAGGTTCTTACTGTATCTGGGAAATTAATTTCCTGACTATTCCAGTTAATTGGGAGTTTATTATTTGTTATATACAATATAACATAACATACAATAGTATGCAATATGATGTAATGTATTCAAAAGTTTGAAAAAATAAGAATAGAACATATAATGATGATTTGCCAATTAATGTTAAGGATGGCCAGTTTTAAGTCAAAAATGTTATGAAAATAAAAATATTTTCTGTAATTTAATGCTTGATTTGTCATATGTTTGCTCTAGTTGAATATTGATAACTCTCTTAATCTAGGAGTTTTCACATTTTTTCTTATGACTGCTATGTCAAAATTTTATATATACAAGTGGCTAAAAGAAATGAACACTAAGCACTAGATTGCAGTATTTAAGATTTAATGGGAATAAAAATTATAACAAAATTCGCTAACGTTTTCGGCTATTACAGCCATCATCAGGCTTAACAAACAGAATATTCGAACAAAAGAATATACAGTTTCTATGGTAACCAGTTAAATATTGAAATCGGTTAGACATAAAGACGTCATAGGTACATACAAGTGGCTATATGAAAATTATCAGTTTGAATCTATTACTTTTAGCATTGTGATGTCTACTGCCTTTAGAGTGTTCCAAAATGATGTTAGTGCTTTAGAAAATATCAAATTTTTTAGTAAAATGTTTCTTGAGATTTTCTTAAAAATCTTTATAATTATTAATATGTTTTAAAATGTGTTTCATTGTTTTTAAGAATCTGCACATGACCTCTCATGAGTTAATGACTCATGGTTGTTGGCTAATGATTAAATTTGTATGTTAAACAGATAACAGATCTTTAAAAATCCAAAGTTCTGCTGTTTACATAATATCAAAAGAAATAAACACTTTAAGCAGATAATAAATTGCTTTCTGCTTAAAATATTTGTTTTATTTCCTGAGACAAAAAATATGAATGACATTGAAATAAAATGCATCAGTATTTTAATGACATTATTATTATTAAATCTTTAAATAAATCATGAATAGTTAATAATAAATAATATATATCTCCCAACAAATTATTTTCAAACTAGTTATCATACTTAAACTACTATAAAAATATATAAAAAGATATAATTGTCAATAATAATGTCATAAGGATATAGAAATTTGGCAAGATGAATGAACAACTGTTAAAATGAAGTGTTGAATGTTTAAATGATATATATTCATTAAATTGGTTTACCAATTTCCTATATTATTACAATTGTATCATATCTGAAAAAAATTTTTCAGTAACAAAATTTAAACAATCTCCATTCAGAAAAATATATTATAGATAATAAAATATAACAAATGAATAAGTAATAATGTAAAATAGCTTTTGACAGCTTCTAACATTCAGTTGGAATTATTTAGATTAAAAACTAACATTGCATAATTTCTATTAATTATACTATCAAAAACCAGTTGTTATATAATATTTGTTTTATGGAAATGATAATTTTTGTTTTAATTTTTTTTCTTAATTGCAGTTTTCCAATGAAATTTTGATGTACTTATTACTAAATCAAGACTTTCTTAACACTTAACTCTTCTTAACTCTGATATTAACTTTCTTATGTACTAAATCATCTCTTTGCATAATTTTTTTTAATTCTGACAAAAATTGAATTGTTTTATTATGAAATTAATTAAAAATGTGCTTTTATATTCAAGATTTTTATGATCTGTGAATATCTGTCATGATCCATTAATATCTGTATTTAGCATTTTTATTTTATTTATGCCAATATTTTAACAAAATATATCAAATGTATATCAACGTTGAATATAAATAAAAACATTAGATGTTATATGTGATTTTTTTTAGACCCATTTAGATGTGGCATCTTTTTTATGTTTGATGTGTGATTAGTCAACAGTGTTGGCTAACAACACATCTAACATAAGAAGGGCAATTGCATTACAGATCTATGCTTGCATTTAATATGGAGAAAGCAGGAAAATGCTAATATTTGTTTGTATTAGGCTATGAACTATTTATACACTATATGCTACCTAATCCACTCACCTGCTGCCATATAGATTGAAATTTTTGAATTTTTATCTTTGTACCTTGATACTTAATTTTTTCCATTTAACATTATAAAGATAAAAAGAGAATTACAATAAATGTTTTATTATTTAGATGAATAAAGTAAAACTGGTTTTTAATCAAGAAAGTAGCCTGTTTGAAGAATCTATAACAACATTAGATAGATCAAAAAATAAAAACATTATAAATGAGCAATACAGCATAGAGATCCTGACAACATGGGCATACTTAATTAAAAATAAATTATAAAATCACTATTATAATAATAACTTTATAAAATAAATGATGACACTTTAGAAAACTGTTATATAATTAACAAAAATCCAATTTAAAAAAGATTTACAAATGTTCTATTGTTTATTTGTTCTGTTGATTATCAACCGAAGAAGACTGAGAAACTAGTAGAAAGCAATTTTGTTATTAAAGATTTATTTATTTTAAAAAAATGTAATTACTGCATATAGTGTTAGAAACCATAATTATTTTAAGATATTGTAAAAATATATGAAGAAGACTGAGAAACTAGTAGAAAGCATTTTTGTTATTAAAGATTTATTTATTTTAAAAAGATGTAATTACTGCATATAGTGTTAGAAACCATAATTATTTTAAGATATTGTAAAAATATAAGCAATGTTAAAAAATTTTTTAAGTAACAATATACAAAAAATATAATACTTCATATTTCTTGATTTATTTAATAATGTAAATTAATATGTTCCCATTTGAGATTTACAAATACTATAGTTATTTATGCTCTATATCTGAAAAAAAATTAAAAAGTTAGGTTTTTTTTTTTTTTTTTTTTTTTTTTGTATATTTTACACCCTTTTTTTTTTTTTTATATGTAAAGTTGAATTTTCTTAAAACAATTTACATATTACATACCGTATTTTACAGACTATAAGACGCATTTTTTTTTTTTGAAAAATTGCCTCAAAAATTCAGGTGCGTCTTATACTCGAAATTAATAAAAAAAATCCAGTGTTTGATTTAAAATTCCCGCCAGTCTTAAAAATGGCCATATATTCGATGCCGCGGGAAACCTCTTTCTATCTGGCAACATTGGATTCAACTGGCAGCAGTGCACCGATGCGACGAACATGAGTTGCAGGGAATCACAAGCTTGCTAATCCTATGATGCGTCATTGCAGTCTTCGGTGTCAGTGAACTTGAATTGAAAGTGACTTGTGTTATCGGTAACAGTACAATATTTTTGTTAGTAGCTAGTTTTGTAATGGAAAAAAAATAAAAAGAATTCATATGATGCAGGCTATAAATTGAAAGTAATAGCATATGCAGAAGAACATGGAAACAAAGCAGCTGAGCGACATTTCGGCCCTCCATCAACAGAAAAAACCATTCTCAATTGGCGGGCTAGTAAAGAAGAACTGAAAAAAATGAGGAAGACTAAATGTGCAAATAGAGGACTGAATGCAAAATGGCCAAAACTAGATGACGACGTATTGAAATGGATTCAAGGACACCATCAAAATGGCATTGGAACTAATACAAAAATGAAATACACGCTCGTAAGCTAGCGCTACAGTGGAACTTAACAGACTTTAAGGGTGGAGTTGGTTGGTGCTACAGGTTTATGAAGCGTCATGGACTTAGCATGCGAACCAAAACCAAAATATCTCAGAAAATGCCACAAGAATATGGAGAGAAATATTATCTTTCCATCACTTTATTATTCAACATCGAAAGAAAACCAGTGTGGAACTAAGCCAAATAGCTTAGTTCCACACTGGTCCCAATCCCCATCTTAGTTCCAATATGGACGAAACTCCTCTGACATTTGATGTGCCGAGTAACAGAACTGTTGCCATGAAATGCCCTGCTTAACGAGCTGAAAGGTAATTATAAAAGTAACTTACATATAGATATTTGTAAGTTACTGAAGCGAGTCAATAAATTGACCAAAAACATTTTAACTAAATGTATTGTTTTATGGTATTATACCTGCTTTAAAGGCTCGTGTTTCTTATAGACATTATCGAAAACATTTTAACTAAATGTATTGTTTTATGGTAATATACCTGCTTTAAAGGCTCGTGTTTCTTATAGACATTATTTATATAAGTTTCTTGTGCAGTTTAATCTCTCTAACTTAGATAATACAGATTATGTATGTATATTTGGTTCCAAAAAAGATTTTTATCTAAGTGGAAGATGTTCAATTTCCTTACAATACATTGGTACCTCAACTTATGAACTTAATTCATTCCTATCCGCAGTTCATAACTTGAAAAGTTTGTATCTTGAAACCCATTTTTCCATTTTATCTTATGGTAAATCAATTAATCTGTTCCAGACTTAGAAACTTTGAAAGCAATTTAAAAAAATATGCATTTGTGTATAATTATTATTATTAGTATTTTTTATTTTTTTTGAAATCTTTGGTTTTACATGCTTTGTATAAAAATCATTTTCCATTAAATAAATAAAAAAAAAAACTTGTGACTGGTATTGTAGTTTGGTTTTTGATTTGTTTTCATCAGTTGGTTTTTTTTTATCTCTTAGGCTTTAACTCATGTCATGAATTAAAAATTTGTTAACAAAGAATTCGATATAACTAATAATTATTATGCAGATCTTTAATAATTTCAAGAATAAGCGTCTTTATCATGTTAACAGTTATACAGGATGTTCCTAAAGTCCACTGACAAACTTTCAGGGCAGGTTCACTCTATGAAAATAAATAAATAAATGTCTTATGAACATAGTATCGGAAATGCATATTTTTCGAGATAAATTGGTTTTTCACCCGAAAGGCATAGAATGTATTAATCTGTGCGTAATATGTATCGACATCCTTTATAACATTTGAAAATACCTTCAACAACAATTCAATTAACTTTTTATTAATTGCAAACAAAAAGACCTTATTTTTTACATATTTTAGTAAAACTGTACAATAACAACAAAGCTGCAGGAGGGCATCACAGTAAATGTTCGAAATGCCCTCTGTCAGACTCAATACAGGCTTGTAAACGTTTTGAAAATGAGAGTCTAACTCTTTGACAAATCCCGGGGATGTTCTTGATGTCTGTAAACACATTCATAATTCTTTCTCGGAGTTCATCAGGCGTAGACACTTCGGAATGATACAGTAGGCCTTTGAGATGCCCCAAAGATAAAAGTCCAATGGATTTAAATCCGGGGATCTCGCAGCCCATGCGACAAGGCCACCTCTGCCAATCCATTCATTATGGAAACGGTCATTGGAACTGTCAATTTCGTCCTCGGGTCTTACATGCGGGCCGGCGGGCCTCACACTATCCCGTGACAGATAGATTGTAAATCATGCAAAATTTACATTCTAGGTAAAACATCACGTGTTTAAGATAACTGTTCAGAATAAATTATCTTTTAAAAATACGTTAATTGTCTTGAGAAGTATTTTAATAATACGATTTCAGTTACTTATGATTATTCAATACAGTAGAGTATTACTAAAATAGTTCCGTTTTAGAAAAGCTATAATCCATTAAATATGCATTTCTGACATTGTGTTCATAGGACATTTTTTTTTATTTTCATGAGTAGAACCTGCCCTGGAAGTTTGTTGGTGGACTTTAGGAACACCCTGTATATACATATATCAAAAAATAATTGAGATATTTTTATACGAAATTTATAGAAAATATTTCACAAATATAATGTTAAAAAGTATCACGGTTCATATCTTGATAATAAGTTCTTATCTAGAGGCCAAAATGGGATATGAAAAAAGTTTGTCTTGAAAAGTTCGTAAGTAGAGCAGTTTGTAAGTCAAGATACCACTGTACTTATGAACAAATGAGATTAATCAGTTCAGGTTTGAATTCAAATCTGCAGTGTTTTGGACAATTCCATTTATTTTATCTAAGCAACAGATTAGATAAGTTTAATGACAGGCATTCAATCATTTTGTCTGCGAACTATTTTGAGCATTTATTAGGAAAGTTTTAATTTATTATTTACAAATTGATCTATGTTGTTATTAATTTTGGCAAAATGCAGCATTATATGGTCATAACTACACGAGTAATTAAGAGATATATTGTTAAAGCACTCAAAATAATATAATGACATCTACACAAATCAATTCATAAGAATGTAACATTTGTATTATTATTTATAAATTTAATATTTATATATAATTTTTAATCCATTTTTACAGATAAGTATTAATTTTCTAACAAAAAGAGGAAAGAGAGGGAGTGACATCAAAATTTGCATAGTATTTTTATATTAAATACTGTACAGTTGACCCCTGTATAATACATTGACTATTGATTACTTCTCGAGAAGACAGGTTACGTTATAATACAATAACATTGCACACACACGTGACATCTCTATGGGTTGCCCACAAGGATCAGCCTGTGGACCAGGCTTCTGGAACATACTTATGAATACTATTTTTGACATTAAGTTGCCACAGGGATGTAATATTGTCTGATTTGCCAACGATTGCTTAGTGACCATTGAGGATAATGACTTTGGATCTGTTGAAAGAAAGGGGAATTTGGTTCTTTCATTAATTACAAATTGGGGGGAGGAGAATAAGTTGAAGTTTAATCCGGATAAGACTAATCTGATGTTAATTTCACGAAAACACAAGATTACCTACCCTATTATCAGACTTAATGGAACTGTTTTAAATTATGTTAAAGAATTTAAGTATTTAGCTTGGGAAGCACATGTTTGGCACATCCTTGGCAAAACAGAGGCTTTACTAAACAAACTTATAATGGTTGCGACACTACATTGGGGCCTAAACTCAAACATAATTGAATCTATTTATGAGGGAGTGGTCATATCTCAGCTGGCTTATGCATGCCCAGTCTGGGGGGATTCTCTGGATAAAGGTAAAATAAGGGAACTTCTTTTGAAATTTCAGCATCACATTTGTATTAAGATTATTAAGGGCTATCGGACTATATCTAGGAACTCAACCATTCTGCTTTTGGGAAAGATATCGCTTGATCTTCTCATAAGGGAAAAATGTCAGTTGTACTTTATGCTTAATTCTGGTAGGTTAGAAATTGATGGGAAAGATTTTAAGGTGGAGGATCCAGCTAACTTCCGATCGCTCCCTCATCCATCATACAATAATGTCGATTATGTAATATATTATATGGAAAGTGACAACTGTTACATTTATACAGATGGTTCCAAATCCAATGATTCTAACTTCCGATCACTCCCTCATCCATCATACAATAATGTCGATTATGTAACATATTATATGGAAAGTGACAACTGTTACATTTATACAGATGGTTCCAAATCCAATGATTGGGTGGGGTTGGGCTTTTGCACTATCTAAGGTAAGGAGGTTTTATAGTGTTCAGATTTTAAAGTTAATCCTAACTGTACTATAGTTCAGGCAGCTTCTAATCCTAACTGTACTATAGTCCAGGCAGAATTACTTGCAGTCTTAGAGGCTTTGAAATTTATTGAGGCAGATATTTACACAACGTGATTATTTGTACGGATTCAACTGTTATTTTGAACTATATTCGATATCCAAAAGTTAAAACTAAACTAGCTTTTAGCGTATTCAAGCGATTTCAAAATTGTGTCACCCTTTACGACATGTATTTGTTGGGTAAAGGGACACTCTGCCTGTCTGGGGAACGAGCTGGCTAACTCATTGGCACGCACAGCAATTTTAAATAAAGACACCTCTTATTATACCCTTCCTGTTACATATGTTAAAGGCTTTCTCTGCGAGCGATCAAGAGCCAGCTGGTCAAGTAGATGAGGATCAGATTTTTAAGGCAAAATTACTCATAAATTTTTTCCAACTCTTAATAGTCTGTTAAATGTACACCTCGGGGTTTTTCATCGCGGATTAACGGCATTCTTAACTCAGCATGGGAAATTAAATTTCTATTTGAATAGATTCAAAATTCTTTCTTATTCTCAATGTAACTGTAATTGTGGGGATGATGATACCGTGGAACACATTGTTTATGACTGTAGGTTCTTTGATTCATGACGGAGAAAGCTGATAATACATTTACATGAACAACTCATATCCTGGCCAGTCTCATTACATATGCTTTTTAAAGATCAAAGGATTTCAGAATGAAATGTTTGGTGACATGAATTAAACAGGTAAGTTGAAATCTTACCCAATTGGAGGAAGTGAAATGCCCAAAGTACCATTTTTGTTGCTCGGATAAGTAACACTTGAATCAGATGCACTTCTAGATAATGAATCTTCAGATATACTGCTTCTACTTCTTTTTTGAGTAGTTGGAGTCAATGATTTACCTGTTACTTCTGTTAGGTATGTCTGAAAGTTTGATGAAATGGCTATTGAATTTTATATGAAAAATTGATAAATCAAACTTCCAAGCATTTGCAGACATGCAAAATAGCATGAAAAGCATATCATAGAAGCCAAGGTGAAAATTTTAGATTGCAACACACATTAATTACTAATAAGAAAGACTAGCACACAGTGTAATTATTACTTGAATATGCAGTACTGGCAGTCATGCTTTGTGATAAACTATCGTTTATGTCATATTAGATGTAATTTGTATTGTCAAAAACACTTCTTTAAAAACATAAGAAATTTAATAATTAAAAAATATACATAGTTTTGTATTCAGTGTATATCAGTAATTTAATAATAGTCATATATCAAATTATATAAAAATTTTTTAATAAATAAATATTTTAAAACATGAGTGTATTAAAGATACTATGAGTTTACAATTTTATAGTGTAACATGAGTTTCAATAGATATAAAGATAAAAAAATTTTTTAATAGTATCTTAAAATCATGTATCAACAAACACAAACTACAAAATATTTTCTACTTAGGAATATTTTGTAGTTTTTAATAATTTAATTTTATGTCTTAAGGGATTATGATTCCTCCTTTAAAAGTACTTGAAATATTTTTGTAATATGCTGATGTTAATCAAACGTTTCAAAATTATTATAATTTGACAAAATGAGAAGAGGTCAAGCATTTTCAACAAACTGCTTATTTTTCTTCAGAAATAGAAGCAAATGGGAAAAGTGTCAAAATAAAATTTAAATATAAAAATCTTTTATATTTATATATCAAATGAGCACCTTCTATACAACTTGCTATTATACAGATCCATGAAATGTTTGGTTAATTTTTTTAAAACAATTTATAGGAAAATATTTAAAAAATTAGGAACTATATTAAGAATATTATGGAACTTGCCATTAATCACAAACACAAAAATTGGCACTTAAGCAGGAAGAAAATTTATTATTAATTTAATAGTAAAACATTAGTGAAACCTATTCTCTCTTCAACTACTATGAATAAATTTAAGATTTGATAGTTAATTTAAATCAAAATAAAGATAAACATTAGTCTATAATCACTTGCTGTTTTCCAATTGTTCATATTAAGTTTTTTCTTTCATTATAAATATAATATTCAAAGTTATATACAAGAAATAATTATGCAATTATAGAGAACTATACATTGTCATTAAAATACAATTACAATGTATAAACACACATTTAGATATTAAAGTATAATAATACAGGAATACCTCAATTATCGCGATTTTCGAATTATTGCAGTTTATAATTTGATACCAAAATTCCAATTATTGCGATCCAATTTCGAATTATTGCAGTTTCGAGATGTAGCCCACAACATATGTAAACAGAATTACATTTACCCTCCAAGTAGCTCTCTTAAAGCACTTCGTTTTTTATCCGAGGTGTGCTACTCACTACTCATCAGTAACTTGACTACCATTGCCTGAAGTTGCTCACTGCTCATCAGTAACTGTCCGCCATTGCCTGAAGTAAATGTGGACAAGGCCAGCTTAAACCCGGTAAGCAAACGATGCACCATTTCGGGGTGCCTTAAGAAGGAGGGCGCCAAAATTATCATTTTATCAAATTGGACGCGCTTAAGAAGGAGGGCGCCAAAATTATCATTTTCTTAATATTGTAAAGGTTTAGGAAAGGAGGAGGACGTCAAAAATATCATTTCTCAATATTGTAAAGGTGCTGAATAGATGTTACAAGGAAGCTGCATCGGGGCTCTAGAGGAGAATCTGCATGTGGATATTTATTTCTCTTCTTATTTACCCCTGACAATAAATGCTAAAAGAAACAAGGATGATAACATGTCTATAGCTATTAAGAAGAAACGTAATGACAGCTTAAAAGATTAGCACGTCTAACATTTCTTTTTTACCTCATATAAAATTTAATCAATAGATTTGAAAAATCCTTGGCAACGATCACCCATTTTACATGCATTATTTATCCTGATTATCGCGGATTCGATTATTGCGGTATTTTTCGTGGCAATAATAACCGCGATAATCGAAGTATTCCTGTACAAAGAAAAATTAATAATTAAAAAAAAATCTTAATTATTTGACATTTATAGATCCTGTATTAATATCTGTTTAATATTCAATAAACTTATGACAAAAAATATAGAGATATTAATATTATGATTATATAATCTAAGTAAGTTTTCATCTTTTATGTCAAATGCATTATAGATGTTTTATCTATAATACATTTAATATAGAATAAGGATTTTTTTAAATCTGATTGGAGGATGTTGATTAAATTCTCTTTCTTTTTATAATTTCTGTATTCTCACTTACAAATTCTATTTATTTCCTTTTATTTGCTTTATAATTTATGGCTCATTCCATTTAATATCTATTTTGTATTGAACTGTCATATTATACAATGAATAGAGATAGCAAATAACAGATTCATTTATTTTTCTACTGTTTTTTTTTTTCCCATTGAATTTTGCTTGATTCTTTTGTGTTTGAATTTTTCTTCTAAAGAAAAAAGCAGAGATACAGACACAGTTACTTACTATTAATTTTAATTATATCAGTGATTTTTTTGAAACTTACTTATTATTTAAAAACATTGGCATTTCCAAAAAAATGAACTTATTAATATCAGGTCATCCCAAAAGTAATGTCGTTTTTCACGTGTCCCATAGAACTATTGCTTCTGGCGATCAGATGATGAAGTAGACCAAAGGCATGATAAGACGGATCGCATGAAATGCTTTTCATGTAATATGAGGCAGAGAATAACAGTTGTACATGCATTTTTTGTGCCATTAAAGTCTATAGGAAATTGCAGTATCTGGAGAACTTCATAAGGCATATTATGCTGTATGATTTTAAACAAAAGCGTACAACAACTGTAGTGACATGAAACATCAATACATATATGATCAGAGTACCCTGAATGTCAGAAAGTGTCAACACTGGTTCCTGAAATTCCAATTTGGGAACAGGACCCTCATGGATATGTTGACCTGCTGAGCTGGATAATGATGTGCTGAAAACTGCTTTTGAGAAGAATCCAGAGGCAACACTTAAGGAAGTGGCCACAATCATCCATTCAACTATTCACAGGACCTTCACTGTGTGTCAAACTGGGTAAGTGGATACTTCATGAGCTCACACCACAAAATCTGCAACAATGTGTAGACATTTACAGTTCTTTGCTCTCCTGTGAAAAGAAGGAGCTGTTTTTGAAAAGAGTGATTATAGGGGATGAAAAATGAATTCTGTACCACAATATTAAGCACAAACATCAGCGGCTTCCAAAACAGATTCTGCCTGCAGTAGTGGCTAAATCGTGACATGTTCCACATAAGATTTTAATGGATGTTTGGTGGGATATGCAAAGTATAATCCATTATGAGCTTCTGCTACTGAACCAAATCATGATAGGGGAGGTCTATGTCAGCAGCTAGAACATCTATGCATTGCTTTGCAGGAAAAACATCTGGCACTCTTAATCATAAAGAAATGGTTGATCTTGTGAAATGACACACAGCCAGAATAGCTTATATCAAGTTGCAAAAGTTTGGATAAGAAAAACTTCCCTACTCAATATATTCCTGACCTTACACCATTCAATTACCATTTGTTTCTCAGCCTCAAACACTATCTTTCTGAGGAAAAACTTCAAAATGTCAAGGAGGTGCAATGAACCCTGTCTGAGTTTTTGGATCAAAATTCATGAACTTTTTTGAGTCTGGCATTCAAAAATTTGTTGAACAATGGGAGAAAATTTTAAGTACTGGGGGCACTTATTATGACAATTCAAAAATCTGTTCCAGGTAAATTTTGTTTTTCTTCACCCATGCAAAAAATGACATTACTTATGGGATGACCTGATAATTTAAATCATAAAAATTAACTCCTTGGAAAATTTATATGATAAATCAATGAAGTTTTTTGTTTCAGTTAATGTTGCGATTTTGAGGAACCTAAACCCAATGTTAAATGAAAACCTACTGAAAATAGAAATAACTTAAATAAGAAAATAATTAAAAAAATTTGAACATTAAAAATAATTTCCAAATGAGATAAAGACAGGAGAAACTCAATACCTATATCTGTCTTATTATTATTTTTTCTTATTTTTGAATATTATATTTATTTTAAAGAGTTAATTTATCTCTCTCTCTCTATCTGTCTCTGATCTCAGAATTAGAAAATATGTTACAAAATGTAACTGCAATCTTCTCAATAACTCACCAGTCTAATGATATCATTGAATCTGAATGGAAATAATGAAATTGAAGTAGAGATTAGTTAGTTTTTAATAAATTATCAACAAAAAATAAATAAACATTAATTGAAAAGGGGATGACAAGAATTTTTGTGTGTCTGTAAATTAAGAATGAAATTGTACAACCAATGATTTAAATGAGCTGACATGCAGTGCTTGTAAAAGTAACTATTTAAACTTCTGTCAGCTAGATCAGAACTGAAGTAAGATTAGAATTACAAATTCTATTAATAACTTGAATCTCCTGTGATATTATCTATTGATTAAAGGAAAAGTAATAGGATTCATTTATTGTTTAAGGCTACTTATTGTTAAGATTAATAAATTTATTGTTGGTTTGAACTATTCTTGAATTAAATAAGTTGTTACTAACTTGTATTGCTTTATTATTATTGAAAATAAAGCATTTAGTTAACATTCATTGTAAGGGTTTATATTCAATAAATTAACTTAATCATCATGTTTTTATAATTATTCATCTATTGGTTGCAAGTGCAATAAATTCATGTTTATAAAATTAGTTTTAACACTTTATAGAACTTTTTTGTTAAAGAAACAATAAAAAAGTTCTGGTTGTTTGAATTGTTAGAGTCCAATCTCACTAGATTGTCTAAGTTTACAATGTTGTAATGTTGAAAACAAAAATTCAGTATCTCTGAAAGTCATTTGTAAAAATCCCTTAAGTAGGTTGCAAGTGTATGTACATAACTTTAAATGACTATTAAACAAATACTAAGCACACACAAGCAGACCAATACTTTTAAACATAATCATTCGTGCTTAGTATTTGTTTAATAGTTATTTGAAATTACGACGAGAGCAGTTAGGCTTTTAGGTTTTTAAGTTTTTAGTTTTATTTTGGTACATAACTTTATTGAATACATCAATTACAAAAATATATTAATAAATCTTAATATGCACTAAACATAATTTATAAAAGAATTATATCATAATCTAAGAGATTATTTGAATTTTAAATAATGCTGTCTTTGTTTTCTTTTTATATCAATACATATAAAGAAATAATGGAAAATGGCTTGAAAAATGTTTATATAAAAATATTAATTATAATAGAAACAAGTTTATTTGTTGATTTATATTGATTTTTTTAATAAGAACCTAGTTTTCATTATGAATTACATCATAAATAATAATTTGAAATTTTCACGAATTTTATTTTCTATTATAAAGTTGAAATTTACTATAATAGCCTTGAAATGGCATTTGATTTAGAAAAATAATAAAATGGCAGTTAAATTAATAAATAATTCTAGTTATAAAAAAAAGGTTGATTTAAGATTTTTGATATAAATTATATATATATAGTTGCTCCTATGAAAAATGTTATTTGATCTTTATCTCAGTTAATACTTTAAAATAAAATTTTTATAATGATGATTTTTATCATATTCAAATTGAATTTTTAGATTATTAGAAAAATAGCTAAAAAATTATTTTATAGTGTTAATATTACAGTAGAGCAAGGGTGGACAAAAGCCGGCCTGCGAAGGCATTTTATATGGTCCGCCACATAAAATAGAACACATAACAGTTTCAAGGCCCACATTTATAAAATTTTAGTCGAAAAAAGAAAAAAAAAAAAAAAATGGATACTCTGTACTGAGTATATGTACACTAGCGAGATTATTCTAAATTTTGATGATATATTAACCAAGAACATAGTAAATTTTACCATTCACATTAAGATGTAAATTTGTGTAGGTACCTAATAATTTGTAACATTCTGATGTAATAGGTTGTTAGAAATCAATCAGTTTAATAAAATACTTATGTTTTTAAAGAAAATTGTCTGAATTTATTAATTCAACAAATTATTTTCTAGTGTTTCTAACAAAAAAAATAGTTTCTATGGATGCTTTTGAACTTTTTGCATACAAACAAATAAACTAAGAAAGTAACGCATGAAAAGTATATTTTTAAAATAATATTGATACACGAATATATTCTTGTAATACAAGAAAAGTAAATTTTAAAAATAATATTGATACACGAATATATTCTTTGTGTAAGTATCACAAAAATGGTTACACACATTAGCAAGATTGACAACATGTGCAGATAAATTGGCGCAACCATTATTCTTGACCTGTGTTATGGTGAGAGGAATATATTTGTGCAAGAATCAATCTTGCTTGAACGTAAATAGTCATTTTAAGTCAAAGTAATTTTTTTAATTATTAATGATTACCTAATGTTGTCATTAATAATTTCATTACATTAATTAATAATTATGTAATTACGCTGCCGTAAGATTAAATTCGAACTTAAATGATTTTCATTTTTATACGCCCCACTTCATTCTGAAGATTGTTTATCCAGCCTGCAGCAGAAAATAATTGTCCACCCCTGCAGTAGTCTTGATTAACTGAGTTGCATTTAACCAAGGTTCTATATTATCTGAACAAAGGTTATAAACATTTATAATCACAGTTATCAAATAATAATTATTTATAATCACTGTGTATATATATTGTATCAAATAAAAACAGTTGTAAATAAATGAGTGATTATAAATGTTTTAAATTATACAATAAACTACTTAATTTAATTTAAATTGTTTTGTTACAAAAATTTTTAAAAATCATCATGAGGTAAACAGTAATTTATTTTCAAGTTATATAATAAAAGTCATTGTATTCAATAATTAGGTCTAATCTGAAAAAGCTGTGAACACATATTAATGTATTCAAATCCAGTTTATTTAATAATAATTTATTAAACCTTCTGTGTTATCTGAGTTTTTGATTATACAAGACTCAGTTTCACATTATCTCAGATAACTGGGGCTCAACTGTATTTGAATTTTAATTTAATATTCTAGAAATTCAGTTCAAATATAATACAAAATCACTATTATCAAAACTAGATATCTAATCAATATTTAAGTTGGCATATTAGAATTAATTTGCCAAATTTTGAATTTCCTATAATTTAACAATAAATTATTTAATTGATAAAATTCCATATTGTATCTCTTGGTAGTTTGTGATATCCAACAATTTCATATCACCTTAATCCCTAGGGCATGTCCATACAAAAGACATGTATTATGATAAGAAAAAAAAGTGCACCCTGAAAATTTATTTACTCTTAGGGGGTGATGCAACATACATGTCTTAGGGTATTGGACTATTAGAAATTTAATACATAATATTTGTAATAAATGTTTTATATATAAGAAATATATATATTGAATTCACCAAACAGATCATTTATAGTGAAAGTATTTAAAATAATAAAACAACAGTAAGAAATATAAAATTAATTTATTTTTAAATTTGTTGAATCTGAATTCTATTTATATTAATTTTTAGTAGCTACAATGTGGAGTTATGATTTTTGTTTTAATGTGTAATCTATTATAATTATTTAAACTTTAAACTGTTAATTATTTTCATTATGCTTTATTTTGCGCTGATCATTTTTGGTCATACAGGAATACCTCGATTATTGCGGTTATTGTTGCCATAAAAAATACCACAATAATCAAATCTGTGATAATCAGGATAAAAATGCATGCAAAATGGATGATCACTGCCAAGGATTTTTCAAAATCTATTAATTAAATTTTATATATGAGTTAAAAAAGAAATGTGTTAAACGTGCTAATCTTCTAAGTTGATCACTCTATGTTTCTTCTTGATAGATGTAGACTTGATATCATCCTTGTTTCTTTTAACATTCATTGTAGGGGTAAATAAAAAGAGAAATAAATATCCACATGCACTTCAGGCAACAGTGGACAGTTACTGGTGAATGGTGAGTAGGTGCTGTCGGATAAAAAATGAAGTGCTACAGGAGCGGTACCTGAAGAGTGGTGACTCAAACTAAATGTAATTCTGGTTGCATATGTAGTGGGTATATCTCGCGGCCGAAATAATTCGAATTTTGGTATCAAATTATAAACCGCAAGCTGCAATAATTCGAATTTGGAACACAATAATTAGAATTTTGGTATCAAATTATAAACCACGATAATCAAAGTATTTATGTATAACCAATCCTTTATTAACATGCAATTATATATAGTATTTCTGGTTTGTTATTAAGCAGTGTATATATATATGTTTTGTAGTTATGTATTTGGTGATATCACTTTAAAGCCAATTGTTTATTGATTTAGTTATATACTAAATTATGGATCTGCATAATACAGTTGTTTAGAAATGTTGATCAAATATATGAATAATCATTTTTTTAAATCTTTATTATTACTTACTTAAACCACAATAAACTATTTTGTATAAAGAGTAAAATTATTTGTAATTTTTATTTTATATTTAAATCCTGATTTCCATTTGCTTTTTTGCCTGATTTCCATTTCGGTATGAAGAAAACTAAACAAATGATAAAAATGCACATTATTTTATATCCACTTATCAATATTTAATTTCCACACTGATTTTTTTTTATTACAGATTATTATTATTTCTATTATTGTAAAAATAAGACTATCATCTTTAAAATCCAATATTTTTTGCTAATTTTCTTGATTGAAAAAAAGAATATTGAAATATATCTAGAAAATCTAGAAGGTTATCTCAGCAAAAATATGACTAATTTTGTTGAATATTCCTAATAGTTATCTTCTATATGTTTCATCTAAAATCTTATTATATTACATTTAATGTATTTAATAATATATTTCAACTTATATAACAGTCATAAAAATTACAAATATTTCTTAGAAGCATAAATATCAATATAAGAATTACCAAGTACAGTATAGAATGTATTCCCATTAATATAATAATTAGAATTTTGATATTTACAATAATACTGAATATAATAAATATAATTGTATTTTTATTTAATATTCAGTTTTAGATGTAAACAATTTACATAATGATTTTAATTAATAATAAAAAAAAGATTAGAAAACTTGGATAATATTAAAGAAAACTATAGGAAAAAATTTCAAACTCTCAACAGATGAAGAATTACAATTTTACAATTATTCATTTAGAATAGTGGCAGGAGTGTTGAAATGGATATAATTCTAGAGAAATTTTTTATTATTAAACTTATTTATCATACTCAAGTTCTCTCACAACCAGGACCACTGTGAGGGGTATCATCCGTGACTTTTGTCATGGGCCTGGCATTGAAAAGGGCTCAACTGTCAGACTTGAAGTGTCACGTAACGTGTCTGATAGTTCGCAGACTGCTGACAGAGCATCTAAAGCAGTCGTACCAAAATAAACTTTTTTATATATAACATAGTATGATGTATGGAAAATTTTGAATTTATTGTTTGCCTTTTTTAAATAAATGCTTAATGTTTTATATGTTTTTTTTTTATTAAACCAAAGTGATGCACTTTTTTAAGTGGGGCCTTTAAACCAAGTAATGCACATTTTTAAGTGGGGCCCAGATGACAGACTTGTCACAGGCCCGAAAATTTCTCTCGGAGGCCCTGCTCACAACTATGCACTTCAGCCTATATTAATCCATTTTTTGAGATAAGTTATACATTACAAAAATTGATTAAATTTACTTATTAAATGGATAATTTATGATATTGTTCTATCCAGACAGTGATGGCAAATCAATGGCATGAATGCCAAAATTGTCACACATTAATGTTTACTGATATTCAAAATCTTATAGCTTTTTATTTTAATTGATTTTACCCTTATTTATTTTAGACTTCAGTATTTAAAACTCATTTAGAAGTCTCAGATAATATAAATAAATACTATACTTACAAATGCAAATATTTTAATTTTCTTTGATAATTAGTTTCACATCTACACCAGCACATATATATCAGCATTCTATGATATATATGTTACCTAATTTGGCTTGAATTAGATTTTTGATCTACCATCACTGATCTAGACCAGTGGTTCTCAACCTTTTTTCTGTTGAGGAATACATTTTAATATTTTAAAATTTGGTGACACACCTAAATATTTTAAATAATAATTTAGATTTAACAATGAATTTTCATTAATAGATTATTGTATTTATTCTTATTACATTCAGATTACAGACATACTTGGACACGGGATCACTAAATGGCAGTTCTAATTAAGTTATAGCACCACCTACAGAGTTTGTCTTTTTAGAGAAACTATAATTTTAATTTTTATTCCTTAATTTTAAAATTATGAATAACGTCAAAAATTTTGGCTGTCAGAAATTCGAGAGTTAGATTTTTCTAACAATGCACTATTTATAGGAATTGGTAGGATTGCAAAAGAGATATCCAGCCAACCACGTTTCACTATTAACATATATGATACATACATATGATTCGTTCTTATTTTTTTGCAGCACACAGTCAAAGGTTTGGCGGCACAGTGGTTGAGAACCAATGATCTAGTTAATGATATAGTTCAAAAGGGGTGAAGGCTAATTTTTTTATTGTATTTCATAGATCACAATGAAAAAATGAATTACAATGAATATTGTTTTTTCCAATATGACCTTCACTTATATAAAATTATAACTTCAGATTGCTAATGAATTTTTTTTTTGAAAATGAAAATATTTTGAACTTAGAAATATTAATAAATCAATCTGCTCATTTTTTCTTAGAAAAATTGTTTGTCATTAATGGTTAATAGTATGACAAAAATTTATTAATATGAGATTGTTCTTATATTGCAGATTGGCAGTCATAGTCATAGTCAGAATAAATTTATTATATCTACAATATAAATATCTATGTAAGAGATGTCAATAATATCCTCATAATCTATGATGAAAAATTATCAGTTTTATAATATTCTTATCTAGATAAATTTAATATAAAAAGACATACTCAGTGCTGAAGAAACTGATCAACATTTAGATATCGATTTTAAAAACTGAACTTAATAAATCTCTTTTTAAAAGTGCAAAAAATAATGCAATGCAAAAAAATTTTACTCATATTTCTTATTGTATGAAAGGAAAATATATTCCTGATTTTTTTACAAAAAATTCTCAAATAATACTGATCAAATATAATAAAATCTAGATGTAGCTTTACTAAATTTTTGACAATATTCAATATTCACAAAATTAATGGAAAGATGGAAAAAGGACTGACTATTTTAATTACAGTTGTTATTCTAGTTACAAGCATCTGAGTTACAAACTTTTATATATATATGAACATGCTATTTCATTTCCAAATTTTAGAAAATTTCAAAAATTTATAATTTTAAAAATTATAATAGTGAAATGATCTAGCAATAAATGTATTTTAGAAAATTATAGATATTAAATATGTGGCCACAATATTTCAAGATGTCAGATCTTCAATTGAAATTCTGTGTTATAATCAGATATCCATATCATAAAAAAACTGTTTAAACTCATAAAACTTACTTACAATACAGTACTATTTGCAGTTGATTATCACTCCTACGCATTACTAGCAAACATTTGCTAGTAATGCGTAGGAGTGATACTCAACTGCAAATAGTGCTATACTGTAAGTAAGTATAATCAGATATTTATATTTAAATCTGAGAAATAATATATATTATTAATTGGACCAATTAATAGTTTATTACACAATACAATATGTAAAGTATGTTGTGTAACTTTGGTTTTGCTATAAAAATAGTTTTTTCAAGTTATAAATTTTTTGTTACAAACAAAACTTATGTATAAACTAAGTTTGTAACTCAAGGAGCACTTGTAATAGATTCATTATAACATTAGGAGTATAATTTTTTAGTTATCTATGCATCAAAACTTATTTTTAACTTTTGTAAAATTCAAACAATAGATGTTCATTTGATACCTATATACAGGTAGGTCTCAATTAGTGCGAGTTCAAATAATGCAATTTCGATTAGTGCGACTTATAAAACCGATACTGTTTTTCAGTTAGTGCGAGCAAATATTCGATTAATGCGTGTTGTAAGCATAGACCAGTCTTACTAACAAAGCTCCGCCTCCTTTTATGATGTCAATTAACAAATTACCGTTAATTTTCGGTTAGTAAAACCGGACAAGGAGCAGTCCAAGAACGGTCACTTGGCTTTGAAGGGGTGAAACATCAAAAAGATGGGCTTTTTGCCGTTAACTACTTAACATTACTGTACTATTATTTAACTTTGCTATCATATACACACAGTATTGTACAGAATTTTCTCTTTTAAAAAGTATCAAAATGGATAAAAGGAAGATCACTTCTGATGATAAAACAGGAAACGAAAAAAAGAAGAGGTTAGTGATTATGCTACAAAGGCGCTCTCTGTCCCGCATTATATTACGATAAAAATGGTCACCCTAGACGATAATACAGGAAACGAAAAAAAGAGAAGTGATTACGCTACAGCAAAAAATGGAATGGATGTGATTGAGCGACATAAAAGCAGTCATGCTAATTCTAAGATAGGATATTGAGCGACATAAAAGCATTCTTTGTTAAATTTTTTGTAAACAAAGATATTTTACAAATTTATTTGCCTATTATATTGCTGTACTACCGAAGATATCGTTACAAAATTATTTGCCTATTATATCACTGTGCTACCGATATTATTTATTTTCTTTGGTATCTTTACAAAATCATTTGCCTATTATATTGCTGTGCTACCGATCTTATTTATTTTCTTTTGTTTATTACCTGATTTCTTTATTTAAAAAAAAACTTGTGAAAAAAATTTGTTTTTGTTATCTTTTGCTGTCGTATTCTGCTAATACACAAATAGAAAACTTGTTAAAAATTTCTCATTGGTTCATTAACTTAACTAATTAGTTCTATCTGGAACTAATTTACTGATTCAATAAAGTTGCAATACTTAATAGTAAATCGGACTATTCACTCAATTCTTGACCCATAATTGGAGCCCAGGTGGCACTCAACTTCTGCTTTCGATCTGCTATTTTGGTTTTGATTTGGCGGTTGGTTTGATGATAGTATGAGACACAATTCCTGTGTAAAATATGATGTAAAATATGAAAAAAATATTTCTTAAACAGTTAGTGTTAAGTTAGTATTGTGGTTATTCATCGTGAGGATAGCAAATGGCCGGAATCTCACAAAACAAGAACCAATTACCATATTTTACATATAGTTAATACTTCGAATAGTGCGAGAAATTTGTGGAACCAATTATTTGCACCAATCGAGGCCTACCTGTATTCAAAAATAAAATTTAAAAAATTATATTCAATAAAGATTCGATCAGTTTAAGAAACTTAAATGCAATATACATGTTGTACATTTTGCACATCATATATCTGCAGATTCAAATTCTTCTAATCAGAAGAAATAAGGACTTTTATTGAAAGATTAAAAAGAGCACATAAACCACCATCCTTCAGAAACATTTAAGATCAACTACTTAAAATCATTGCATTACAGAACATTGTAATAATTTAGATAAAAATCAAATCACAATACTATATAGGAAAAGAAATATGCAGGAATATAAAAGAATATTTTGAAACAATTAAAAATAAAAATTCTAATGAAGTAAAATCACAGATTAGAAGCTGATATCATTTAAAATAGTTTATAAATGAAATTTAAATCCAATTTATATAAACTGAATTTTATATAAACAAATCAGTCCTGGTAAAACCCATTATGTAGTGATCATGTTGTAATTAGTGCAGTGATGATATTCATATCTATCTGAAATACTGAAACAAAATCTTGATACAGCTTTACAAAATACTAAATTTTTAACAATATTCATCAAAATTTACTGGAAAGATAAGAAAAATACTATTGCAATAAAGGTGGCTCATCTAAAAAGATAAATTTTAACTTAGATAAGTCATAATGTAAAAGACTAAAAAGTATTAATTTGCTAAAATTTATTACATTTACCAAACTTGTCAATAATTATGCACAATTACTGGTAAGTACAGTGGGTGGCCAAATTATTATACTCACAACAAAAAATTTAGTTTTTGCTAAGTATTTTTAATTTTTTTTTGTATTTGTGAATTAGATTGTGTCAGAAAATTATTATCTAGTATTTTTTGATAATGTTGGCAAAATATATATTATTCAATAAAGCCAGAAACAGTGAAATGCAACATATTAGCATTGCATGCTTCAGTTACTGTTCTTTGGTTTCATTGATTAAGTTAATATATACTGTATATTTTTCTTTCAATCAATATTTTAGAGATAAAATAAGTGACTTTATTCAATTTTTTCATGATTTATATTTTGTGTGAGTGTGAAATTAATGAATCTAATCTATTGAAAGATATAGGGAAGCTACTGATTTCACACCATAAAAAAAGCAAAAATTGCCACGATATTTCAACAGTGAATACATACAGCATGAAATTGTGGTTTTATAAGCTATTTCCCAATCAACAATCTGCAATATAAATCAGAAACTCCAGCCAAAATCTCCTTAGAAACAAATAGAGTGGTTAAATGTGTGCAAAAACATATTACTACACTGAGGACAGGAAGAGAGATTCGTCTGGTCTCATTACAAAACCATCAAAAACCACTAAAGATGATAAAACAAATTTTCAAAGATAGTGGAATCCTTTTATCTGAAAGAATTTTGAGAACAAGATCTGCAGAAATGGGATTCATGCTGCCAGCTATTAAAGAAACCCAATTTGATGCCCCTAATGAAGCAAAAAAGAATAGCTTTTGCTAAAAAGTACCTTCATTGGACAAAAGAAGACTAGGGCAAGGTTGGTAGAGCATAAACACATTAACAAAACATGAAGAAATAAATAGATTACTAAGAAAATATTGTTTGCTAATTTGTTTCTCAGATGAATCATATATCCAGATTCTCTAAGACAAGACAGAGTTTGTTCAACCTCGAGTTAATGAAAAATACCATGCAGACTGCATTGTGGAACAATCCTCTTTCTGTGATATGGTCAATTATACAGTTCTCCCATTTCCAAAGATACTGAGAGTTAATATATTGTGCAAGGCACCATGCATCAGGAACAATATTTGAACGTACAGCAGAAAAGACTAATTCCTCAAGTAACGGAGTGGTTCCCAAATAATGATTTTACATTCATGCATGATTCAGCACTCTATCATAATGCCAAATCTGCAACAGGGAACTCTCCCAACGTGAATTCAATTGAGAACATTTTGGAAGTTCTTAAGAGAGAATTTCCAAAGAAAAATCATTAGTAATTAAAGGGAATTGATAGAAAAAATTATTAAAGTCTAGCACAACAATCTAGAGATATAAGAAGTGGCGAAGTGATGCATCATAAGCGTGCCATGGCGTATTAAAGTCATTATTGATGCTAAGGGTGGATTTATTAAATAGTGAATAATTGTATCTTTTAGGTTATAAATAGACAATAAAGTAGCTAAACTGGATTTTTATCTTTTATTTTTCTTCCTAAATACCTTAAAAATGATATAATTTCGCAATATTGAGTTTTAGATTAAATACATAAAAGATTTTGTAAAACAAAGCTAATATATTTATATAAATTTTGTTGAGTATAATAATTTGGCCACCCACTGTAAGTATAATTTCCACACACAAACATGAATGCCATTTTATTTCCAAATTTTAGAATATTTCAAAAATTATACAACTTACTCCATTATAAATTTTCATTAGTGATAATTTTCAAAAATAAAAATATATTAACAATTGCAATTATAATACAATTTATTACAAATTAAAGTCTTAAACAAGAAAAGTTATTAATATTTATAGATAATGAAAAAATAGAACAATTAAAATTCTTTTTAATGCTTGAAATACAAAATGTGTAGCTAGACACTGGTGTAAAATAATTTTGATAGTGTGATGATATAAATTAATGTAATATTTCATTTGTAATAATTTATGAAATAACTTACTAAAAAAGTGAATTAATCATGCTCAAGTTCTCTAATAAATGTGCATTTCATCTGCTATAGTTGTAGACATTCTGTCAGGTTATAAAAAGACATAAAAACAGCACAGCATTAGGCAGAAAGAATCTTATTTCAGAAAAGAAATGTTTTCAATCACTGTCAATAGGTCTACAGAGCTGATGCAGACCAGGTGATGGTGGTTTCGATCACCATCAACTGGTATTAAAAAAAAGAAAGAAAAAAAAATTTACTTACTGTTGTGACTTATCTTTATTGTCACTGTTTCGCAATCTAATTTATTTTATTTATTTATTGTATTTGCTCTTATTGTTAATTTATTTAATTATTGTATTTATGGTTATTGTTAACTTATTTAATTTTTTTTATATTTATCACTGTTACTTAATTGTTTTCTCTATTTATTGATAAATAACTCTGTAAATTGCATCTCTGTAAACTGTCTTATTTCAATAAATGGTGTGCTCTCTCTCTCTCCCTCCTTTCCCTAATGATCTATCACACTTTTTTTGATAGGAACCTTTTAGCTTTTCTCTCACTTTCCTTTCAACTTCTCACTTCCTTTCCTTTTCCAAGGCTAAATCTAAGTACAGCCTTCTGTTTCTTTGTTTTCCAGTCCAGTGGTTGAAACCATTTCTTTTTTGAAAAAAAGATTCTTTCTATCTAATGCTGTGCTGTTTTTATGGTATTTTATCTGTTAAATTAGTCTTCATCAGAGAATGATTTAATAAATGAAATGTTTATATTCATAATAAAACTTGAGCACGATGAAGAAATTTGATAATTCCAGTTTCTCTAGAAGTATGCTTATTTCAACCTTCTTGCCAATACTCTACTTGAATACAGGAGTTCCCCAAATTATATCAAGGTTGCATTCAAACATTTTGATTGTAGTTCAAATCAATCATAATTCTGAACACAACTGTCCCATAGCCGCAATGTTATAAAGAGACCGTGTTCCCTAACCACCAGAACTAAAAATATTCAATATGTTTTTAAATAGCAGTGTATAATAATATTGAATAAATAATGTTTTTACTTTATTGCTTGTAATGTAATTAAAATAATAATTATAATTATATATAATTATATAGGTATGAAATACATATTTTCATCATTAAACTTCAACAAAAAAATAACAAATGAACTTAATTATCATGCCTTATTTTAACTCTTGAAATTGTAACAGAAATTTTAATGATTTGAACAATTTAAACTAACTTTAGCACCATCTTGTAATTAGATTATTTATTATTTTATTAAATTAATGAGTGGCGCCATCTATTAATTAATAATTAAACTAGAATTTTTAATTAATTTATCTGGAGAAAAAATCCGCCTCGGCCCGGGATTGAACCGGGGACCTTTGGACTACCATTTCAACATCTTACTGCTAGGCCAACGAGCGGATTGATTCTTCAGACAGTTATATTAATTTAGAATCAATTTTAGATTTACTGCATCAGACTTTGCTGATAGATCCATTCCTGACCAGGCTAAATCTAGCCACAAGCCCTCAGTGGCGCTAGCTAGGCAACACATAGACCGGCACAGTCATTAAAGCATAAACTTTTTTATATAATACAAATCTTCAAGGGAACTTTAATCCAATGAGAGCCCGTGGCTAGAAATAGCCCAGTCAGGAATGGATCTATCGGCAAAGTCTGATGCGGTATATCTAAAATTGATTCTAAATTAATATAACTGTCTGGAGAATCAATCCGCTCATTGGCCTCGGTGGTCTAGCGGTAAGATGTTGGAACGGTAGTCCAAAGGTCTCTGATTCGATCTTGGGCCGAGGCGGATTTTTTTCTCCAGATAAATTATTTAAAAATTCTAGTTTAATTATTAATTAATAGATAGCGCCACTCATTAATTTAGTAAAATAATAAATAATCTAATTACGAGATGGCGCTAAAGTTAGTTTAAATTGTTCAAATCATTAAAATTTCCATTACAATTTCAAGGGTTAAAATAAGGCATGATAATTAGGTTCATTTGGATTAAAGTTCCCTTGAAGGTTTATATTATATAAAAAAGTAACACCACGGCTAGGAAACAATGTTAACAAAGAGCTAAGTTAGATGATGAAAATATGTATTTCATATCTACCAGAATTTTATGTAGTAGATAGAAATAAAAAAAATACCATGTAAAAACAAAGATGGATTGTTCAAGTAATTTTTGTGTGTATAACTTTCTAGCATTAGCCAGTTGGAGGAAAAACAACAGTCATTTACAAAGTTGGAAGATTTGTGTTCAATTCAGGTTCCACATATCCAATTTATCAGAAGGGAATTACCAGCTAGATCTATTGAATCCCATCCTTCAATCTTACCATTGATCCCATAATGCAGTGTTTCCCAAACTTTTGACATATGTGTACCCCTTCTATAATTTTCGTAACGCTGAGTACCCCTCGTAAAAAAAAAAAAAAAAAATGGATGTATTTTAATAATCTATAATTTTCGTAACGCTGAGTACCCCTCGAAAAAAAAAAAAGGATGTATTTTAATAACAATCGAAATATATTTATTTTTTCTTTTTTTGGTACATACACAAAATAGAAATAAACTAAAAATAAAATTATTGTGTATTAAAATTAAAATTATTGTGTATTCTTAAATTAATATGTTTTTGTGTATGTGCAATAAAAATTTACGCTTCAATAAATATTTTAATTTTAAAAAATTGAGTGGCGCCTAGTCGGCATCCACGCGACTAGTTACGGTTTTGTTTTCGGAGTTCGCTATGGCTGCTTCTACAAGTCGTAAGTGTTTTCGCCAGTTATATGAAGACGAAATAGAAGATGCTAAGCACGGTGCAGTGCATATCCCCACCAAATTCCGGTGAAACGCATACCCCACCAAACTCTTCCAGTACCCCTGGGGGTACGCAGATGTTGGCCAGCCTGTGGGAGCTCTAGTAGCCACTCAATAAGAATCTCATGTGATTTGACACTTAATTCAAAATAATCTAACCAAATTTCTAGCAAAACTAAACAATTATTTTTTTTAATCAACTTCTCAATCATTGACTGGTTACTACATGATCCACTCCAGGTCCAACTACAAATTTCTGAAATCTGCAGCTAGCCAGGAAAGTTAACAAGACTTTAGTGTAGATGGATTGACAGAGTCAGATCTATCAAAAAATTTTCACATACATAGAAAGTGAATTTCATTCTTGGTTCCAGGCCCAGGATTTAATATGGATAAGTGAATTAATTTATCATATGTGATTTAATTGTAGACATTTCAGAAAGTATTTTTGAATTGAAATTAAATCATCTAACTTTTATTAAAAAAGCATTAAAAACCAGCATGGACACCATTTTTTGTGCATTATATATGCTGCTTTCCTTTTTATTGGATACTAAACAGTTGGGTATCCCAATGCTCATCATAGGCTGCTCACAATCATAGTAACAGGAACAATCAGATGAAGGATAGAACTGAATGGGAGAAGCCAGGACACCTAAAAAAATCTGTAGACAAGACTTAGAATTAAATATGAATACTCCAAAATGGAAACACAACATGCTTCCATTCTAGGATATTGACTACTTGGCCATCCAATCAATTAGCTGTCATTATTTCAAAATTATTGATGGCAAAACTGTCATGGATTTTCTGCATTAAATAATTACCATCATAAGTATGGATTATTGTAAGTTGGGGATCCCCTGTATTAGTAAAATTTTAACTCCTCTTTGTTAACATTGTTTCCTAGCTGGGGTGTTACTTTTTTGTTAAAAAAAAAAAAAGTTTAATTTTTATTCTTAAAATCAAGAGGATTTATTTCATATAATGGAATAGAAATGAATCTTGCATTTCATAAATTTGTAATTATACTCTATATACTTAACAGTTTTTCTTTTGTATTCAGCCAATGTGAAGTGAGTACTTGTCAAATAGTATTGTTGGTGATGGAAGGTTATAGAAAGTTATGTTTTCTTGGTTTGGTTTGATTTTGGTTTATGATAGTGTAATTCAAATTTAGGATGTAGAAAATCAATTTATTGACAAGGAAGAGAGATTATTTACAATGCTTATCATTTTAAAAAAGAAAAAAGTTAACAAAGGGCCTATATAATTATAATTATTATTTTAATTACATTACAAGCATTTAAAAAATGTAGAATAGAATGACCAGACTACCAGAACCAGAACAGAATGACTGATTGTGTGAAAATATGTGATGAAAAACCTGTATTATAAGGATTAAGTTAAAATAAAGACTTAACATTTTTTAATTCCCTCTCTAGTTTATATAATTATAAAGAATTTGTTTTATTTCTGAACAAATTAAAAATTTTCTTTTAAACAGTTTCCATGATAGCCTTGAATTCTTCAAATTATTCTCATTTCAATAGATAACACTATTAATTCTGTTGTACATATTAGCTGATCAGTCATTCTGTTTTATTCAGACTTTTCATTATTTGCTAGTAAACATCATTAAAATAGGAAAAAATAAGAAATATTTTGGTTTTTGTTGTTATTAGTTTAAAGACTGACATCAAGTGTGATGATTTTTCTATGGGAAAATTCAAAGTATACAGATTATAATTATCAAAGAGTGGATATTGGCAGTTACTTTATATTATAATAGCAAATTAATATTTGTTAAATACGAATTAAATGAAATTTTATAAAGATTTCATGCATTTTAAAATGTGATACTGTTTACTATTGCTTAGGAAAAAAATTATAAAAAATTAAATTTTTGATACAAGATAGTGAAAACTGCATTAAACTATGAACATAACACAATGCAGTGCCACATATACAGATAGACTAATGAAAAAATTGTATGAGAAATTTTTTTTGAATACAATTTTAAATCTGTATGAGATGTATTTTATTGGACAGAAAGTGTAATTTCTAAAAACTCTTATGTAATATTGAATTCAGAAGCAAATGTATTAAGAATTCAGGGGTCTCTAAAAAATCTTATTTAAATTTTTAAAAACAACAATGCACAATCATACAGATGATTAGTATTTTTTTAAATTTCATATACTTTGTTTTATTTGTAAAAGTTATTTAATAATTCTGCATACTTTCAATTTTGAAAGAAAACGATTATCAAGGTCAAAAAGTAAGAGCAAAACTATTTTGAAAAAGATTTATTGTTATAAAACTAAATATAGGCTATCCTGTTTATCAATAAATAACTAGACAAATAAACAAGCACTAACACAGGAGAGGTTTTAAAATTTAAAATATTTACTATATAGAATGATTTCAGCCTGTTATGTACTGAAAAAGGCCTGAAAAATAAGTTGAAAATATTATACAGTAAATATTGTAAATTTTAAAACCTTTTCTGTGTTAGTGCTTGTTTATTTATCTAGTTATTTATTGTTGTCGTTAAGAGAGTTAATTGCAACAATTATTTATTGAATTCTAAAAATATAACTGAGATATGGTAGCAATTTTTTAAAATGTGTGTGTACTTATCACTATGAATGATTAAATATCCTGCTTATGGGATTGTTTTGTATGGATATTGTGAATGATTTTTAGATATTTGATTATATCATGCACACAGACTAGACTAGTAAGAGATTTGCAGTTTAATAGAATATCATCATTCGTAATTATTATTTAATAATATTCATGCTTTTTATAGCTGTTAAATAATGGATTGTAAATAAATTTGTAAATTTTTGAAGGGGTGTGGTTTTTTCATGCATTTTCTTAAATCATGCATTCTGCAAGCAGGCAGAAATGATGAACAGACTGCCCACCTGATATTTCTGTAATTCTGATTGCAGTTTTTCTAATTTATACCCAATTTCAACCAACTGCCCCTCTAGACTAAGAGGGTTGCCCAAGGCTGGATTCTGTTCATAAGCATTTTTCATCCTCTTCAATCCTTCTCTATAGTAAAAAATTACATTAATAATTTAACTTCTGCACATAATTCAAGATTAGTAAACCAATGAGTGTAAACTTTATAGAAATTACAATAAAATTTCAACATTAAAATTTTTCTCTAAATTTGTTTTTTGAAACAAAAGTAATACATAGAATTTGACATGCCAATATAGTTGACATGTTAAATTTCTGTTTTAATCAATTGCAGATAATTCTAGATTTATTAATATGAAAGTTTATTGAAAATGATAATTTACCATTAAAGAATAGTTTTAATAGATGATTTCAGTAGTATAATTATGATATATACCTAATTAACATTTTGTTGAAAAAAAAAAAAAAATAGAAGGAAAGTTACTTTTCATTGATAAAAATTCTATTATTATACAGCATTAACATTTCATTATACATACTGTAATTTTAAAGTGAAAAATTTGCTTTTCTTCAGAGAATATTAATTGTAATTTCATTGTTGGCATATCAATGATATTAAAAGTTTAAGAACTTTAAAACCATCCTGTTACACTCACAAAAATGCACACAAAAAACAGCTCTAAACAGGATAAATACTTTATTACAGAGAATGCTTTCGACCTTATCAGTAGGTCAACTTCAGCTGTAATGAATATAGAGAACGGAGAGAAGCCAACCCCCTACAAAATAAGCAACTCAAAAATGACCATAAGAGACGTGTATATAACATTTACGCATTATCACTACAAATTCCACTCCTACAACAATCAAAATACTGGTAACAAATACTACTACTAATAATAATAATAATAATAATAAATGTTACAACATAATAAAGTGAAAATCCGAAGTGATATTAATAAAAATACAACATTAAAAACTCGCGGACGGGGAATGCATGACGTCATCAAACATCGTATAAACACTTACACATTACTACTACAAATTTCACTGCTACAAAAATAATAATAGTAAAAAATATACTAA
>AYEL01080788.1:0-20422 GCA_000484575.1 Olivierus martensii
CAGTGGTTCTCAACCTTTTCGAGCCTAGCGCCCCCTTGGGTGAATACGATTGTTCTGAGTGCCCCCCGTCATCTTAACTCAATCCACCAAGGCACAAGGTCGAATGTAAGACTTGGACGAAGCATATATATAACATTTTTCCCTGAGAAAGGCATTTTTTTATTACCATACGCTTGCCTTCCTCAGTTTCCAAAAGAAATGGAACCGATAAGTGTTTCTGGATGAATATCTTCTTTCATTATAAAATATTGATATAAAACTCAGGACATAAATGCAGAAAAAATTTAGGTTTATTAAATGGCTGATCAAAAGAAATACTTAAGAAGCACAAACTACTGTGTACAATTTTTGGTTGTCTATCGCCCCCCGATTGCCCCTTTTTGTTCCAGCGCCCCCTTCGAGAACGAGAACGCCCCCTGGGGGGCGATATCGCCCAGGTTGAGAATCACTGGTATAGAGCATAAACATTTATTGTATTTGTAAGTTACAAATTTGAATATGTTAGTTTACAACATTTAAAAGTTCATATCACTTGATTCATATTTTATATATTACTTATTGATCTTAAGTATCATATTACTGATATGACATTGTTCCATGCGACATTGTCTGCAATCATAGTAGTCAATTTACTATAGTTTTGCTACAGAATTTTTGTTAAATTATTTTTTTTTGATTTCTGCAAAATTTGAATAACAAAAACTTTCAGTTCCAATTATTTGTGTAGTTCAGGGAATACCTGTATTTAAAATTTTGAGACTCCAAATTGATTTTGCTATAAATTGTGATGTTAAATAAATAAAAAATTTTAATTTTAAAATAAAGCATAAATCTAGTTACGAACATAAATTTATCCATAACTTTGAAATTTACTATACTGAATAAATTATATAAATTATCCCCTGAAGTTGCATCATAGTTGATTCTAAGACAAATAATGTTATTTGAAACAACATAATTCAAGAGCTTCTTCCCATAAACTCAATGTTAAAATGAGATAATTAGTTCCAGGCAATAAATTTTGATCAAGAAAAACTGATATATTTATTTTATACTCATGAAAAAATTTACAAAAAATATGAAATCTGACAAACAAAATAACAATTTAAGGAAAAAGCAATTTCTTCAAACTATAGCCCAATCAACTGGATAATTTAATGTAATGTATAATGTAAATTATGTTTAATAATAATTAACTGAACGTGAGCTTCACAATCAATTGTGAAAGCATTGTTCTTTCTTCAGGTTCTGGTTCCTTAAATTTTTCAAGTATACTTTGCTTCTAAATTTCAATTAGATTGTCAATGCATGAGCTCCTGATCATGGGATTTCAGCAACTCAAAAGGCATCTTAAGCATCTATTTCCAAATCAAATCTGTTGCCATAATGTTTTGGTAACAGGATAGATTTCTACAGTCATATTCTGATATCTTTTATTTAACCTAAGTTTAAACCAGTTTTAATTAGACTACAATTTAAATTAAAACTATCCAATCAAACTATTCAGCACCTCTTCTAGAGAAACATATTTTATTAAATCATGTTTTTAATCTACTAGTGTAAAGATTCTGGTTGAAAAAAGTTTTTGTAATAAATTTTTCTGGTTTAAGTTATTAAAAAAGTATGAAAATATTGAAAAGCACCGGTTACCTGCGGGACAAGAGGATGACCGCCATGTTGCCAAAGTATCCTTGTCTGCACCACATTTTGGTAATTCCGAAAAGAAGATATGGTATTGCTTTAAAAGAATGGAAATAGAACTGTATTATTGTTGTGATTTGAAGAGGTTAAATAATTTATTCTTCGTAATTGTGAAAAAACAAACTTTATTTAAACATCTTTATTGGTTTATGTTAATTAATCTGGATTTAAGAAGACAACCACTGGACGGCGTTGATATCTCGTCTCGTCTTGTCTCTGTACTGTTTTGTCTTGTCCTATGGACTAGTATTGTGACTGTTGTGCCTTGTGCTTGTTGGTGGGTTACTGTTTATGTTTTTGTGTGTTGTCTGAATGAACTTTGTTGTCCAAAGTTATATTTCCTGGTTAAAAAGAGATGTAGTAGGGAAAATCCTTGTTGTGACGAGACATTGTTTGGTTTCAAGTGTTACTAAATATTTGAATATTGTTGTAAGTTTAAGTTCTTGTTAATAAAAATAATTTTTGTGAATTTAAAATGGAGCGATTTACTGATGGTGTCAACTCAGTCTTGCACTGGTTAGATAATAACAAAGTTAATATCCATATTAAGATCAGTATGGTACGCAAAAGTGAGGGGGAGGGGGCGCGGGGTCGTACTCTAAGCAAAGGCTTAAAAAAGGCTAAAAAATCTTTAACATAACATATTAAGACTAATTATTTTCAATTTTTGTTTGCAGAAATTATATTTGTGTAAAACAAGAAATATATATTACATTATATTGAAGATGGTCTCCTATTAAATTAAAAATGTTATATTTGATAAAATATATTCTGCTAGAAGAGCTGTCGAATAGTTTGATTATCTTGAATCTGAAGCAAATTGTTTTTGAACTAAAACAGTCCTTTGTATCCTTATCACAGTTCTAAATTTGATTACAAACAACTAATCTCAAATTCACATGCCACTTGAAAATGTAATAAGCATATACAATCCTATCTGTTTACGCATTTAACACACAGATTTATTTGTATTACATGATTAAAATATGGATTTAGCTTAACTTAATAAAACCCTTAACCAATGGAAAATTTGAAAACCAATCATGAAAAATGGAATTTAGAAGAAAAACATGGTTTTATCTGAATTATATCAGAATTCTATTAATATGATTGAAGATAAACAAATCAATTTGTTGACTAATTCATATAATTTTATCAATATTATGCAATAACAACAAATCAATTTTGATTAAAAAATTGATCAAAATTGATTCATTATTACTCCATAATATGTAAGTTGATTTTGATCATTTTTAACACATGACCTTCTGGTGCAGGCATGAGATCTCAATATTCTTCAATGTAATCATTCCACTGCCCTAAACATTTTTTAATCATCTTATATTTTACATATTTTAATTATTGTATATAATTCATAAATACAATAATATATATAAAATCTTGTTAAAATTAACTTTATTTAATTTATTATTAGAATTATCTATTTTCTTTAGTTTAAAATTAAAAAAAATTAAAGTACATTCTGTATTCTCCTTTTAAAACAGATATTTTTGTAAAGTATAAACAACTGGGGATACAACAGATTTGAATGTTTAATGGCAGCACTCTCAACTTTGGTTTGTTTCTTAAGCAGCTCTTTAATATATATTATCAATTAATATCCTTCAATAAGATCAGTCTGACACCTCTGCTCTAGCAGATTCGAATAATATATTTGAATTTCATTTAGATTTTATAATATTTATAAAATATATGGTTTTGATGAATAGTTTGTCTGATATGATCCAATATCATTTTCAATGCAATTGATTCTCTAGAGAATTCAAAAATTATGTATATATTTCATTAAGATTGCTTAACATTTATCAAAAAAACTGCCCAAAAATAATATCTTCATCCAAGTTGAACTGAAAATATTGAATTGATATAAATCATTTTTAATAGACTTGGTCATCTAGTGCAATCTAATAAAATATATTTTTATCCAAATCAGAATATAAATATGTATGCTACCATGCTGATGGATGTACAATGAATGAACAGCAGATGGATAAACCTAATTAAATAACTTTTATTAGTTTAGGAATGGAGAGAGTAAAAATGAAATTTTTTTTTCTTTCTTTTTTCAAAACAAAAATTTAAATTTAAAACAAATTAAAGAATTACAGAAAAGAATAAAATTACAGGCTAAGAAAGAATACAGAATTTATAATGATGATAAAGAAAACAGAAGGAAGTCCATCTCTGAAAGAATTTTACCCAAAATTTAATTCCCGAAGAATTTCAGTAACATATATGTACGATGGTAATAGTGAAGCTTGAATAATGAAGTTTTACAAATTAAATAAAGTATTATTTCTTGTGTAAAAAAAGATATTGTTTATGAAACTCTTGCTCATCAAGGTTTTATATAGGATTACTTAATTATTTTATCAATCCACAAATAAACAAAAATGATAATGAAGGTGTATACACACACACACACACACACCTTCATTTTTGTTTATTTGTAAAAATGAGGTAACAATAATATATATAAACTAGCAGTCCAAAAAAGATATTGTTTATGAAACTCTTGCTCATCAAGGTTTTTATATAGGATTACTTAATTATTTTATCTATCCACAAATAAACAAAAATGATAATGAAGGTGTACACACGCACACACGCACACACGCACATTTTTGTTTATTTGTAAAAATGAGGTAACAATAATATATATAAACTAGCAGTCCAAAAACTTTATTCACTTAAAAATTTTCCAGAGAAACGTTTTTGGCTATATCAACCATTTTCAACTCAACTATTTACAGTGTTTAGAATGCATTTAGTTCTAAACACTGTAAATAGTTGAGTTGAAAATGGCTATGATATAGCCAAAAATGTTTCTATGGAAAGTTTTTAAGTGAATAAAGTTTTTGGACTGCTAGTTAGTGCTGTCGTTACATGTTTAATTGGTGAATTACCTAGGAAAGCAGTATAATTTTGCTATTATAAATTAATTTTATTTATTTCTACAATTCAAACTACATTACTATGTCATTTTATAAACTGTTAATAACAACAGTTTATAAAATGACATTCATCAATGCAGAATTTATTCTTTCTGAAAGTCTAAACTGAATTTAATCTATTTTTGCTGAGTTTAAAATTGGCTTTAAAAAACTTAAATAGATAAGACAGATCAAAATATGAATCCTAAAATGTCTTCTGAGTCCTGAATATCCATGAAGAAAGGGCAAACTTTGTTCAGATGCACTTTATTTTTTATAGTAATTTCTACCCATAAATCCCCTATAATCACAATCTAAAGTACTGAAGATTTTTCAAAAGTTTTTCAGTGTTCTTTTTTATTTTTTACTGAATTTTTATTGTAGTCAACTAATTGGAAATGTAATCATTGTAGTCAACTAATTGGATACTAAGATCACTACAATGGAGTGAGATCAATGGAAATTTAATCATTGACAATTAGTTGACTACAATGATTTGAATAATTGTAGTCAACTAGTTTGGATACAGTGATCTTAGTATAATAATATACAGTGATATAGTAATAATATATCACTGTATATTAATATGTTGACGCCAGAGGAGCACAAATCTGCTCCTGTTTTTGTTACACTTAACGTTGGGAGGAGCAGTTTTGTGACCAGTAATCTGATACTTGATTTGTTTTCTTTGATCAGTGATACTCACTTTATGCAATTATTTCATAGAACCAATTAATCGTGTAAAGCAAGGAATACCTGTATTATAACAAAAAGCACAGATGTTTGCTTTTGCGTTGGGTGTAACAGACTTCAAAACTAGCAATGGTTAGCTAGACCAATTCAAAACTCCCAATGGGCTTGATTTTAGAACAATGTGTGATGAAAGTGCAAGTATTGATCTAAATACAGTAGATAATTGGATAAATGGTACAGTATACTAGACTTTGTGAAGGATATGCCCCATATGATATCCCCAATATTGATGAAATGGTTTTTTTCACAAACTAACATCAAACTTAAAACTTTAGCATTTAAAACACAAATATATAAGAGAGGGGAAAAAATCAAAAGAAAGGGTTACTGTTTTATTGACCTGTAATATGGATAGTAATGCAAAACTTCAGCCCTAGTTATTGGAAAATTGAAAAATCTATATAGTATTGATTTCTTGAGTATGGCTATTTTTGAAATTAAGCTTAATTAATATGTAAAAAAATATGAAAATTAAAATCTTGAAATCTCACTTAATATGTTGATGCCGGAGGAGCAGAAATCTGGTCCTGTTTTCGTTACACTTAATGTCGGGAGGAGCAGTTTTGTGACCAGTAATCTGATACTTGATTTGTTTTCTTTGACCTGTGATCTCTCTCTGGAGTAAATTTATAGCTGCTGAAAGTTTTATTACTATCTACTAATGCCATCTCTTAATATTTCGTGAAATTTTTCGTTCATTTTTCTTTTTTTTTTTAATTATTTGCGAATTTTGGAGAGTTAAAATCTGGAAAATTAATGCGTCTTTTCTGTAATTGCAGCTAAAATTTGCTGATTATGTATTATTTTTTTATGAATTTGGATTTATCTTCATTATTTTATGATTTAATTTTTTTTCTATTTTTATATTTTGAATATAATTTTTGGATGTTCGCATTCTTATCAGTAAAAATATTTATTTTTAAAAATTTATTTTTTATTTTTTGTAATTTGTTAGTAATTTGATCGGATTTTATTATTCCGTAATGATTATTTCCGTTTTTTATGCACGAAATAAGAAATTTTTTTTTTTTTTTGGCAAAGCTTGAAGGAGAACGTTCCGAATTTGAAGAAGCAAAAATCATCACAAAATCGTGTTGTTTTAATGCGTTTATTTGATACTCGCGACTAAAATTCGTACTTTCCATGAGTATATTCCTATATTCCAAATTATCGCTATTGTCCCTTATCATGTATATGTGTCGTGTGTAAAAAACTGCCGATCAATACTATATATATATATACACAGGAATACCTCGATTATCGCAGTTATTGTTGCCACGAAAAATACCGCAATAATCGATCGATCTCAATATTCTTTATCACTCATATTTCTTCTAATTTTTTAAATTGAAGTGTCATTATTTCTTTCTTCATCCTAAAAAGAACTAGTTTTTAACCAAAGCACATTTCAAATTTTCGTATTTTGTTTTGATCGATATTTGCGTCAAATCTTTTTAAAAATGGCAAATAATGAGTTATTTCTCTTAATTTGTTTGACGTAAATCACAGATTTCTTCAAAATTAAAGTTAGATTAGCATTTTAAAACAAGAAAATAATTTCTAAAGTGTCATCCCTATTTTACAAAATGAGACAATCCCCTTGTATGTCAAGTTGATGACCTTGGAAGTATACTTCTACTCACATGGTTTCTACTCACTAATTTTATTACCTTCTTTAACTACATATTATAAATAGTCTTAAAATTATTGATATTCGAAATAAAACAAAATAAATAAAATGATAAACTTATGCAAAAGAAGTTGACCGAATAATGAGTAGTTTATTTCCCGTCACTTCAGAGTCGATCGTCAAGTTTGATATTTATTATTTTGTTTTTCTGATAAATTAAAACAGCTAACTTTTTAAATAAATCTATTTTAAGTTAATAAGGGAAATCATCATTGTTATAAATATACAATACATCTATAATTTTCTTTTTAAAATAAGAGATATTATAAATTCATATTTTTAGTCAATGATACTTCTAAAACTATTATAAATATATTTCTCAAAACATTTCTGACCTATGAATTTTATTATTTAATCATCAAATTTTCTTCATTTGAAACTAAAAACAATTTTTAAAAAAAAATTTTGTCTGGAAATATAGCGACATTGTAATAAATCTTCGTAAAAAAGTATAAATAGAAAATTAACAACTATGTGTCATATTTTATACCAAAATTATATCTACATGTATAAAAATGATTGAATTGAGTTGTATAAATTATATAAAAAACATTGATGAATATTACTTTAGCAAAGAGAGAAGGGGGTGTGTCAGATGCCACGCCTTCTTTACAGATGTTGCTGAAAAATACTTTAGAAAGAATTATAAATAAAACTATGAACTAGATTTCTCTTATATATAAAAATTATACATATATATAACCTTTTAAAGAAGATAAAAACTATATAAGAGACGAAAATAAAGCAGAATGTTTATATCATAAACCAAACAAACTGTAGCAGCGTCTGTGTGGGAGTCCAATTACGCTCGACCATAAACAATTATCCGGCCTTTGGAAAACCCTCCCCTGTCCTTTTATTTGTCAAAGACTATTCAGAAACACCATACAGAGTAATGATATAATAAAATCAATGATTATTGGATGAAAAATACAGCTGAATTTTACAATTCAATATAGCGTGAAAAAATTGGAATAAACGTAGATATTCTTTAAAAATAAAACAAATTAAGGATATATAAATAATAACAGAGGGGTTAGAGAATAAAACATCCAAAAATTATTTCATTTTACCTAAAAATAATATTTTTTTAGTTGAAAAACGATGTATACAGATTTAAATTAATTTAGAGGGCCAAATTTGCCAAAATTGAAAATTTTTTCACACGATCGGAAACTATATGATAAAAGGACCATATACTGAAAATTTCAAGTACCTAACCTTAAAAATAACAAAAATATCGCAATTTATTAAAATATGTAAATTTTTAATAAAATTATAAAAAAATGCTGCGATGGGAGATTTTTGACGCTCTTTTCGTGAAAGAGTTAATATACTAAGATCACTGTATATTAATTTGATCTTAGAATCCAATTAGTTGACTACAATGATGACAGTGATTACTACAGATCAACCATACCCAGGGTGGAGTCTTTTCTTCCTATTTTATACTGCTTTCCATCAGGATATCAGTAAGTAATGAGATTATTCCAGTATTCATGGTGAAGTCAACCTTTCCAATGATTCCATTAATCAAAAAGTTTTTCTGAAAAAACCTAACAGTATTTGGATCCATAATTGAAACTGGATCATCTAGGTAATGAGCCATTGCTCTATGTCGCCCATCTGGCTGATATTAATTAACTGGATATGAAACATATGATGTAAATATAGAATGATGTAACTCAATACAACATAAATTAGGTTTTAGATTAGATCAACTGGAAATTTTTTATTTTAAAGATCTGAATTTAAATGTCATATTTGTAATAAGAGTATTTTTGGTTGATCCTCTACCAACTTGAAATTATGCAATTATATATCAAATAACAACAGTAATATGTCTACTATAAACATCTTAGTTGGAACCAGGAAATCTAAATGTTAAGTGAATATAGGAATTACATTATTAAGTCTCAGATGCTTTTAGATACTAAACCTTAACATTCTACAAGAAGTTTAAAAAATTTGAATATAAATGTTAGATATTATCTATTTTATAGAGAATCAAATATTTTCCAACTAATAATAAATCACAGCACTCCATTAGAAGTTAACAACAATGTAATAAATATTTACTGGAACATTTTCAACTGTTCCTCAGCCCTCATAGCAGTGATATTATAATACAGATTAGAACATTAAGTTCTAAATTAAACAAGCAAAAATGATTAATTTTGAATGTCTTTTATAAATTATAATAGAAAAAAAAAGAATATTCTAATATTACAAATCTTCAATTCTTTTTAGAATTTAAAGTATTAAAATGAAAAATAATAAGTATTATTATATAAGAATTAATTAGCACAATGTACAAGTTTTACAAGAATTAAAAGAAAACAATATAACTTCAGCTCTTTTGGGACAGATACATCCACAGTCTTTGAAGGTTTTTTGATCAGTTATTATTTACGATGTTTTTATGCTGACTTATTTTTATGATTTCAAAAGATTTTTTCAAAAAACCTTCTTTAGGACATCTGCAAGAGTTAATATTTTTTGACAAATCATCCCAATTAATTTTTAAGTCATATTCTAATAAAACACATTTCCCTAGCACTGTTTCTGTTTTTCCTAGTTTAATGTCATTCCTATATTTGGATATCTTGTCTTCTAATTTTGTGACTCCAATATATTCTTCTTTTCTGTTAAGCTTTATTTTTGCATGGTATTATGTATACTCCTATTCTTAGATTTTTCACATATTATTCATTATTATTTCTTAATGTATGGAAAGCTGTTGATATCTTTCATAAGCTAATCTTGCTTTGATTTTTTCAGCTTTTTTTAATAATTTTTAAGTTGGCTCCTTCATATAATATTTGTATAAATTTATAAGATTAGTTCTCATGGTTTAACCTTTGAGATCAAGTTTCTAATGATTTCATTGTTGTATTATATACTGATTTCATCCATTGATAGGATGGGTGAAATCATCCAATGATGCCCAACTTTCCATTCCTGGTTTCTGCCTTATGCAGTAGTTCATTTGTATAAAAGATCATCTATTTATTTATTAATACTAAAATAAAAATCCTTTAATATTTAATATGACAAAATTTATTATAATAATTTTTTTTATTTTAAAGGCTATATTTTCACTTCTTTAGACAGCTAAATTATTTAATCATAAACTATTAATTTTGTTAGGCTTAACTTTATTGTGGCCAGCCAAACTGAATTACTGAGAATGGAACTCTTGATTTTAAAATTAAGTCTATGGGAAATTGATTCTTGGTTTAAGAGTTCTTAAATCAAGAATTGAGTGGTCCAAATTAACTCAAAATCAGAAACTATCTATATTTGCAACTTAAGCTTGAATTTTAAAGTGACATATTTTGCTAATCTATTCACAAGGTTGATTGATGGTTTTAGAAATTAAATTAATAACACTAACTTTCAAAACACACCCACTGTCATGAATACAATACAGTCATACAAAACTGAAATTGAAGGAAATTGGATAAAAAAATTTGCTATCATTATGACAAGGAGGAACTGGGAAAAGAGTTGGGAGGAATCAAGAATGATCCACTTAACTGGCAATCCATTTGATTACAGCCAGAATAAGTGAAATTAATATTTAATTGCTAAATATTAACAACAATCAATTATCAAAAACTGTTCAATAGTTATTTTACAATAAACAATTAGCTAATAAAGTAATATTGCCATATTTCTATATTGTTAATTCAAATTTAAAAAACACAGAGCAGAAACAATAAATTTAAAAGGCATTAAAACAAAAAAAGCCTTTTTCCCATTAATAAAGTTGCTGGTATATTTATTTTTCTTGTTCTAAGTGATTTGAGTTCTTTTTTATGAAATAACAGTCAGTTTTAAAATAATATTCTTTAATGAAATTCCATAAATTTATATGCAATCAGTTTTAATTAACAAATTATTTGCTTTAAATCTTATTTATGTTATAGATACAGAACAAACTGTTATTGTAACAATGATTGTAAATTACATATTAAAATATCTTCAATACTTTAAAATTACAACTATTAAAAATAAAAAGCAACACTAGCTTAACAGATCTAATAAATGCTTTTTATTAAAGTACTTTTGATTATTTGCCCATCAGAGTCATACTAACATAAAAAGAAACAATTGAAACCTGACAAAAAAATCAGAGACAGAATGGGAAACAACCAATAGGAATAAAAACATAACTACAGTCCTTTCTTGATATTTTCAGTGCCAACTGATCATTTTCTAAATATTCATCTCAATCTTGTTTTGCCCCCTGCCATCTTTATAAGGTTACAGATATGTAACTAAAAATGGTGAACTGATACATTAAATGGATGGAAGTTTTTAAGATATGCTCTCTCTAACATCATCATCACACAGAAATAAAGATCATGGAAAATCTTGACAGATCTAGGGAACATCTCTAGAAACATACATTAACAGGATAAAATATATTGCAGCATATTATCAACCAACAGAAAACAACACACATTCCACCTACACTATGTTTTGTTCTGCTTCTTTTTTGACTGTACAGTTCGTTCCAAAAAGTTTGTCATCTAAGCGGAAGATGTTCGGCTTCCTTACAATGCTTACAAACCAATGAGATTAATCAGTACAGGTGCGAATTCGAGTTTGCGGAGCTTTGGACGATTCCATTTATTTTTTCTAAGCAAGAGGGTTAGGTAGGCTTAATGACAGGTGTTCGATCATTTTTTCCAAAAATTGATTTTGAGCATTTATTAGAAAAGTTTCAATTTACAAATTAATCTATGTTGTTATTAATTTTGACAAAATGCAGCATTATATAGTCGTAACTACACGAGTAATTAAGCGATAAATTGTTGAAGTACCAAGCAAATGCACCGGCAATAACATAATGGCGACTACGGGAAGTATAAAAGTTTGTCTTTATCATAAGGGAAATAAGCAGAGGAAACAATACATTCCCTACTAGTATCCCCCTCATCTAGCTTCACCCGAACAGTAGTAAGATCCCTAGAACATTAATCCGAGACAGGTGAAACATGTATGTTATTCCTAGTGAAAACACAAGTCCAAGGACCACTATTAGAAGTACAAGAAGTAAAAGAAAACAACTTACCTTCCTTTCAGTGAAGCCCCTGTATTCGGCTTTTATAGTGCCATGGCTCTTGAATAAGAGCAAGGTCATAGCAGCCCCCCACGAGCAGCTGACCCAAAAGGGCAGAAGCGGCTTGGGAATGCTGGAGGTTGATCGGAATCAACCTCAAGCCCATGACATTACAGGTACCTAAGGTGGGCAGAGATCCATACCCTCCTCCATTGACTGGGAGTTGGAAGGACCAGTGGTACTCCCGAAAGCCCGATCCCCGATCCTTATCGGCAAACCTGACCAGTTCATGCCCCTTTTCAGGAGCAATCACCGAAGCTATCGGTCTCCCAGACTTGGAGTTAGGATCTGAAAGTACTTTAAAGGTCCCTTGATCGACCCTAGAAAAAGCCTTAAAATTGGCCACCTTGATGGCCTTTGCTGAAGCAAGATCTACCATCAGAATTAAACGCTGTCCTTTAGCGTCCCTACTATGACCCAAGACCCTCCAGTTTTCAGTCTTGAACCCCGGGTTGAATACTTGGAGTCGCGTGAAAAGCTGGCGCACATCCTGCATACATGTGTCCGCAATACGATAAGCCATCTTCACAGGCTTGGGAAGGTTCATCGCAGGAATAACCCTTAAACGAATCCCCTGCCCAAGAATACACCCATCCAAAAGCCAGGTAAGCTACTGACAGGTGAACTCATTTATACTTGTATAAATGAGTGCACTGTTGTCTAGGGTATAACTCTTAAGCAGTAGCAAGGTCTCCCCAGAAGGGATTAGGGATTCCATCCACACCGCTCAGGATCTTATCCAAAATGAGATCCACCTCAGCAGCCACCATTTTGGAATCCGGATAGCCCTCCTTAATACTAAATTAAAGAAAACTACTTGCTTACTTTCCTAAATAAGTAAATAAAACTCAGCACTAAATAGCAAGTATAAATTTTTTAATATGGTATAACGTTTTCGAGCCATATTAGGCTCCTCTTCAGTACCATACATTAAGCAAATACATTTTAAACAGAACATTCCAGAATAAATAACCAATATTTAAATAAAATGCTTTAGGTTCTAGAACAAAAACACAAAAAATTTTTTAAATTTACTATGATGTATAATTACACGAATATAACAAAAATAATATAAATAACATTAATAACATACTAATAAGTTAATATTAATAATAGCGGATTAATAATAACATTGTATAATAATAGTAAGACATTAATAATAACATTGTATATATTATACGTATTAAAACTATATAGATATGTATAAGAAGAACATAGTAAAAGTATGTAAAACTAGGAGTACATATTCAAAAATTGCAGCAACCATGTCCTAAATTGCAAATATAAAAGTACACAAAAATAAAACGATATCATAGTGTGTACATAAGTTCATACCATATCATAGGTGCACCATTTCCAGGACGGAGGGAGTTCAACTGGGCCGCTGTCGTTAATGACTTGGTCGCCCGTTCTTCTTCGTTCTATTTCTATCGACTCCAGGGTGGTCAAACCTCTTGAATCATGGGTAGGTTTTAACACATCCACATTGTTCCACTGTACAGTAACATCCGACTCTTATGCTTTGAGTGCAAGAGTTGTGTTGAGCCTAGCGTTATAATGATGGCTAACTGAAGAGAAGTCACAGCTTCCGTATAAGATCCAGGCTGAAAGTTGACTGGGAGTTGGAAGGACCTGGGACCGCTTAGTAGGCCTAACCTCCTCAGAAGAGGGGGTAGACAACACAGATCTGGTTCTCCTGCCAGCACCAGGGGTACTTGCAGGAGAATCAAACAAAGAAGCTAATTGGGAAGTGCTGTGCAATAGCTGAGAGCCACCGACGCCAGCAGCTTCCCTCTTAGCCCTGCTCCACTTTCGCCTAACCACTCTAGACAAATGTGTTCTTTGCGGACTAGGTTTAACTCCCGGAGGCAATAGTAACTCTGGAGCCTGCTCCACCGCCCCACCACCCTGAGGCACACCAGTGATCCCGGCACCCTCTGATGAGGTACCAGGACCACCCTCTCCACGACGGGGCAAAGAAGCAGCCTCCCTAGACAAAGTTTTAAAATTTTTAAATCTTTTTCCATGAAAAAAGACAAACTGGAGGAAACAAAGCAAATCGCCACCCGGTTATCCTCCAATACAGGCGGAAGGCTAACTATGACAGGTGCTTTCGCCAGGTGCCCTGAAGAGATCGTTAGCGACACTGCATCTTTTGCTACCCCAGTGCCACTCAACTCTCAACATGATGCCTTACACCTTAGTTTGGGTAGGGCACTCTTTTAGTCTGGCCCCTTACCTTCAACCTGTCCGGCATGGGAGACCCTACCAGTAGCAAAGCTACCGCCGGCATAGCTCTCAGGTTCCTTGGAACACGCAAGCTCCCTCACCACGATAAGGTGGAGACGCCAGCGAGGGAGTGCATATACATATATTATTACATATTTAATTGTGTTTAATTGATCATCATTAATTATAGGATGAATCTTTTTCTGGATGATTCTAGGATTCTAGAAGCAATTTCTAAAAATATAGAAAATATCCTATAAAAATTACACATAATTTAGAAAAATTAATTAAGTGATATAGGAGACAAAATGAATAAAGATATTATAGCATAACATTTTCTTAATATAAGAAGTTTCTCTATAAACATTCACATTCATAGAGATAAAGCAGAAATAATAAATATAATATGACAAGAAGTAATTTCAAAGAGTATTTGTATCTGACAAAACAAAAATAGTAGTTAATATTAAAAACAATGACACTTGTGATGCATGGAAATTTTTCATAGACAAATACAAATGTTTCACTACTTATGATCTTTCAACGTATGATAATCAATATTATGCTTGTCCTTACAATATTCTAAACTTAGTTATTTTCAAAGCATATTGGCTAGAAATACTTTTTTTTATTAAAATTTGCTGTTAGCTGATGGCTATATAGTAAAGCAATTTCTTACTATCTCACAAACATTATAAAATCCATTATACAATTCTTACTATCTTTGGAGGATTTGGATTCAATTTCAGACAATTTACACCTTGGAGGCCAGGTTCAATTCCAGATGATTTTATCACCTTGGAAGTTCTGGGATCAAATTTGGACAATTTTACTACCTTGAAGGTTTTGGATATCTGTTATTTATTATTACAATTTCAGTTATTTTCAATTTATGAATTTTTGACCTATGATAGGATTATAAAAATACAATGCCATCATAAGTAGGGGAGCATTTGTATAATAATAAAAATGGAACTTGGAAGTACTATATAAAATAAATATATAGGCTGCTTGCTATTTTTGCAGTGTAAATTTTATTTATAAATATTATAACTATTAATATGTTGGATTTGATTATTTTATATCTGTTTATAAGCCTTATATTTAGAAATTGATACTGTATATTAAACATTTTGCACATGCTCCTCGAGTTATGAACATAATTAGTACATAAATTTCATTTGTAATTCAGATACTGCTATTAAAATACTTCAAAACACTAACAAGCAGTCCTATAAACTTTTAAAAACACTTTTAGAGTAACATTTTTGGCTATTAAATGCCATCTTCAACTCCTATAATACATTTAAATTTTAAAATAAATAACACTTAGAACAAAGCATTATAAGACTGGTATTAATTCTAGAACAGAGAACATATTTTTAAATTCAAAAATGTCCAAATTTAAAAATTAATTAATTTTTTAATTAAAAAGTTTTTTAAGTTTTACTTATTTTATTTATTTTATAAATATAAGGTTTCTTACAAAATCTTATATTTATAGAAAATGTAAAAAATGGTTTTTTAAATTCAGACATTTTTTGAATTTAAAAATATGTTCTCTGTTCTAGAATTAATACCAGTCTTATAACGCTTGTTCTGACAAGTGAGTTTTATTTATTTTAAAATTTAAATGTATTATAGGAGTTGAAGAGGGCATTTAACAGCTGAAAACATTACTCTAATTAAAAGTGTTTTTAAAAGTTTATAGGACTGCTTGTTAATTCTTTGAAGTATTTTAATAGTTACATGCCGATAAAAGCAGTATTGATATAGTTTCACAGATACTGCTATTATTTGGCCCCAAAAAATACTGAAATAACTTTATACATTGTATTTTGTAATATATTTCATAATTGGATCAATTAGAAGTTTCTTATTTCACAGATTTGAAGAAAAAGTTCTGTTTATAAAGCGAAAGTATTTTTTGGTGTAATTGCTGCCATCTTGAAATACTGTCATAAAATGTTAACTAACTGTGTAATTTTGCATAATATTGGTTGCTAGAGCTTTCTGCTGTCACATTAAGATTATTGGACAGTTTTTGAAATTTCATGTTTATAAGTATGAATATTCATAATTAGAATGTTTGTAACTCGAGGAACTCCTATATTCAAAATACAAATGAAACTATTTATGAATTTTTCAAAACAACTGAAAAGCTTACATTATTCATACAATAAGCACCCCACTACAATTTCAAAAGTTAATAGTTCATAAGTATTTTGGAGCAGTTTTTATATTGAGGCATATTAAACAGATCCCGAAATATAAATTAATAAATAATTATAATAATAATAATTTTATTATTTATATTTAGTATGTTAAACATAGTCCTCATCATAAGGAAGTTGGTAATGAAGAAATTGTTTCTCCATTAGTGGCTAATGGTGCTCTTCGCCTTCGAATAGGAAGAATTCAAGTAGTACTTTTATACAGGTTTTTTGCTGAAGTACAGGTAATATTTTTAACAGTTGAATAAATTCAGATAATATATATACCACATATACTCATGTATAAGCTAAGAAATAATTTTCGAAGAAAGGGGATTGGCTTATGCACATAGTAGTCAAAAATTGGAAAATTTTCTGCAAGGTTATGAGATTTGCTGGCTCAGTCATACCACATCCCATCATATCTTTGTTTCAGCAATATAATACACCATATAGTAGACTCCCGATTAACTAGAGTAGTCAGGAAATTAATTTCCTGGTGTGAAGCCTGCGGGGGGTAGGCACTCTTAAGATTGTTGGGATTTCACCGAATCGTCGTGTTTGGCAAGCAGATCCATGAAGCAGAGGTTTGGGATTAGGAATTGACTCGAATGACAAATTTATAAAAAATAACAAGAATTTAATTAATACTATAAAAAGCATAAAGCGATTAACAAAAGCAAAGTGATGATCTGAATTAAGACAATACAATAAATAGATTTGTTAAACCATTTTCTAGAGAGAGAGAGTCCCTCAATCTGCGCACATAACTGGGAGAGCGAGAGATCATTATTACATCATCTTGCCATAATCCTAATTTGGCACTAACACTAATTGTTTGAAAGTTCTTCAGTTCCCTTTTAATAATTCACTAAAACAAGACACCAATGGGATCATTGTCCATCTGCTTCCATTCTTCGTTCGGTACTGACTGTCATCACCATCTTCATTGTCTCCGTCTCATCGGTTGTCATCTCCGATGGGATGAGTTCATTTTTCGTTAACTTTACATTTTTTTGATGTTGTTACTTTTGTCCTTTGAACTTATCTCTCTTCTAGTTCTTTGCTGACTGCTCCTCTCCTCTGACCAGAAATTTGTTGTTTTTTTTACATCTTTGATCATGGAAGTGAACAATCAACATGAGATGGTTCCTACGAGCTAAAGACGCAGAACTATCAAATTGTTCTCTTTTTGTTATGATTAATTTTTGATCGTTAAATTGCTTAGTTTTTTTTTGTTAAATTACAATTTGAATTAATATTTTAAATTTTTACAATTACAAAAATCATCAGGGGGTCTTCGGATCCTCACACTGGATAACTAATTCTCTAGATAATCTTCAAAGTACTAAAAAAAAAACAGAATTATGGACAATATATGTTTAATATTAAAAAAATAAATAGACTAAATATATACATACTAGTTAGCCATTGGCCACTATGTGCTCAAATACATCAAAAAATAAACTTTTTTCTTATCTGTCAAATTTAAGATTTTGTTGTTGAACCATCATATGCAACCCATGATACAACCATAGCCCTGTCATAGTAAGATTCGAGATTAGCTGCCACGAGTTTTTGCATCTATCAGTAGTGCAACAGAACAATGGATGTACTGAGGTCAAATCATCTTGCCATGTAGCAATCCAATCTGTTGCCACATAACTATATGTAAGTGCAACACTGCAAAAACTCATGGCAGGTAATCTTGAATCTTGCCATTATTTTAAATGCAACCATGAATGCAATGTTTATTTAGCCTCAGCACACTGAATGCAAACTGAACCCTCGGGCCTGGGAACAGCCAACATTTTTCAATCGGAAAAGCTAGAAATTGAAGTCAAATAACAAAAAAAGTATACAAACATAAATAGGAAGCAAACTATGATAATTTAAAACAAAATTTATAATGAGATTGGGATTTAGTCCGATTAAAGATTCAAAGCAAGAGAAAATAGTAACGGCGACACTTCTGGGATTATAAATTTATAATGAGATTGGGATTTAGTTTTCTAAAAGACGCGATTAAAGATTCAAAGCAAGAGAAAATAGTAATTGCAACATTTCTGGTCTCGGAAGTTCTGGTCCAGTTCGCAGATGTGCAGAAATATGGACTTCACATGCTTATTCCTTTATTATATATGATATTCAAATATTCTGTCATTTATTGAAAACAGAAATAAGAAATTTGTTTCTTTGCAGCAAGAAATTACTTCAATATTTATAATTTTAATTTGATTACTTCAATATTTGTAATGTTAATTACCAATTATCAAAGATATAATAAAGAAACAAATCTGGAATATTTAAAAATTATCAGATATTCCATCTAAGATAAAACATTTTTAATTGAACATCTCTTTTCATTAATCCAGACTAATTCACAACCTGGAAGAGATAATCAGTGTGTACTGTATTTGATCCTAACAAAGATCATTATCTTACATGTTCTTTCAATTTTTTTTTGTTTTTTTTTAAATATGTGAATGATATGACTGTACATAATATTTTTGTAGATATTTAAATATTGGAAAATGCATAAATATGATTAAAAAAATGTATAAAGCAATTGCATTGCATCCTTTTTGCACTAGTAGCTCATCCTGTGGCAATGATTTGATATGCCATGTTTATTTCTAAAAATGCCTATTTCTTTTTGATTATATTATTAAAAATATGTAGATATACGTGAATATGCATATTTAAATAAATTCAAAAATATTAATTTACTTGGCACTTTATAAATAAGATTTGGAATGTATAGACCAATATTTTGTAATAAGTAATGAGTAAATCTTTTTTAAAATGAGTAATGCACATATCATTAATTAATATTAAATGAAAATATAGTGATCTTCAAGATTTCTGATTAACAATTTGTGCATTTTCAGATAATTCTGATTATTTAGAAAATGTGTAATGATTATTTTTCATTTGATTTCAAACATTAGTTTTGCACTTCTGACGATTGCATGTGTGCTTCCATTGTTATTTTGATTCTGCTTATAGAAAAGCAGAATCAAAATAACTAAAGAATAGGCTATTGTTTAAAGTTTGTTAAATATTTTTGTTGAGATTTGGAAATGACATAAACTTTTAATATTTTTTTGATATTTTCTGCTGAACAAACAGTTTAAGAAAATCATATTACAAAGAAACACAACCAGATGTGATGTAACATGATGGCATCTTGTTCTCTGTCAATCTTTTTCTTCATGTTACTCACAATGTTTCAATGCAGTAAGTCTGGCATTTTGTCTAGACCTTATTTATTCCAATTATGAGCTGGATTTTGAAAATTTTTTTAATTTTAAAATAAATTATCAATTTATTTCAATGAATGTCATAATGGCTTACATTCTTCTTGTATGTATGAATGGCATATTTTTCTAACATTTGAAAGTTGGAGGTCAGCTTATACAAGAGTTTCTCATTTTTATTGATATTCAAATTCTGAAGTGGGAAGTCAGCTTATATCTGAATTGGCATATACATGAATATATATAGTAGCTTTTATTAAAATGTTTGAATAAAGTATTTCTTTCATAGTATATTAAATTGATTTCAAAGATGAAAAATGTCAATCAATGTTTCTTTTCATAGAGATTTCTTGAACCTTTCATTCAGCCAGAATTTACTATAATGGCCAGGAAGTCTGCAGAAAATGCACTTCAAGAACAAGTAATGAATTGAAATAAATAAAAAATGGTTCTTTTAAATTTTAAAATTTTATTTTATTTTTAAATTATAA